>JAZHYW010028030.1:0-47839 GCA_037355805.1 Ixodes ricinus | reverse complement strand
ATTGTCGATGGCGTCAGACGTAAACGGGAACGTCTGCCGAGGGAGGATGACTATCTTTGGAGTAGCAACGAGAATCTGGTGTTGCAGAGAATTCGTCGCAACAAGCGAGGATGTGGATGGAGATCAGCACCTTACACCAGTAGAACAAGCATTGCGCGAAAGAGAGCGAAAAAGCTGCGTCCAGTTCGTTACGCTTTCAGGCAATCGATTTCACATCCTGACCGATGCCCAGCTTTCGGCAGATATGTATCAGTGCAGTGAAACCCCATTTCGCGGATATGTTGACGCTACAGCCTCAAGACGAGCAAAGCAGACGGCGAGTGGAGAAGCAAATACCGCCGAAGATAACTTCGATATCAGGTCAGCAGTCCGCAAAAATCGCCGAGAAAAGACTGGTTGATCAGCGTGATGATTGAAAAGGTGTCTGTAAGTTCAAGCGTAGACACTGGCCCTGCCAATCTTCCCGCCGTCACTCTCCGGCGTTAAATCAGGCAACGCGATACCAAGTCCGCAGTGTTACGGTGCTTTCGCTAACGGCAGCGCTATCGGCCAAAATTTGAAAAGTCAGACTGTGGCCGTTCCAAGAAAAAGTTGTTTCGCCGAGTTTTTTGTCGTCAGCAGAAGGTTTGCGTACTTGTGGGATTGCTCATTTGCGGCGAGTTAGCTTTGGTGAACCGGTGCACGAGATCGCCACCACCACGGATACCAATTCCGGGAAGTTCAGCGAGAATTTCCAGCACTGTTTGAAGGTGATAGGGGAAAATCCGGTAACGTCCATACAGCATCTTTCATGAAGCCAGGCCGTCGTCCAACCCACCCGTAGGGTACCCCGGGTCTTCATGGAAGCGCCTGCTGCTGAAGCAAGAACTGAGCTGTAAGCGGAGTTAGTGCAGGAATCATCACGGGCGAATGAAGGAGCCTCTACACTAAAATTTCCGCCCGGTAAGGAAAACGAAGAACAGCTGATGTGCATGGACTCCACGAAGAATCAATGAGGTTCGAGACGTAGAGCATTCTTCAGAAGAGAAGGGAAGATATTGGCTTAGCTGGCGCCACAGTGTTTTCGAAGCTTGATGCGCGCGCAGGCTTTACCAAATCCCGTTGAGACGACGAAACATCGCGAGTCGGCACATTACAACCCTTGGTCGATACCGATTTTTGAGGGTTACTGGATTGGCTTCGGCGGCATATTCCAGCGTGCGGTAAAATGTCTGAAATTAAGATCAATGTGGTACGTTTACTGATGACGTGCTGGTCTGGGAGCCACGCAACAGGAGCCACGATGATCGGCTGCGATCACGCCTGGTGTTGCCAGCGCAGGCCTGACGCTAAACTCAGAGAAACGCTGGGCTGAATTCCAGAAGTACCTTTCTCGGGGATGCAGGCAAAGAGGGCATTCCTGATCCGAGCCTTAGAAAATATTGTGAAGATGGATGCACCAAAAAACAAGAAAGCCCCAGCCGTGAACGCTGCGTTAAACCATTTTGGGAAATACTTAAAGAGATTATCCGAACGTACAGCCAACCTGAGACAACTTCTTCGCACCATGTACTCGAGTGGACAGCGGCTCACGACAAGTGAGTGGAAGCAGTTAAAATGCAGGCTCACCAGTGCTCCAGTCCTCGCACTCTTTGACCCTAGCAGACCCACAAAACTGTCGGCTGACGCGTCTGCAGATGGACTCGAGCGGCCTTGACTGCAGCTGCAAGACAGGTCGTGGCGCCCCGTAGCCGCATGCCGTCCCGATCCCTCTCGGACAGCGAATCACGATACTCTCAGATTGAGAAGGAGGCGCTTGGACTGGTGTTTGGATGTGAGAGATTTCACCACCCTACATATGGTACGACACATTCTTCTCGAGACCGATCACAGCCCTTGTTGGTCGCTTTATCAAAAAAGAGGCTTGGTGATGTCTCCTCCTCGCCTACAAGGTTTCTCTTTGAGACTGATGAGGTATGACTTCTACGCTGCGCTTCTACCTGGCAGGAATCTTGTGCCAACTGACGCTTTTGTCAAGAGATGTGCAGCCTAGTTTCTCAGCACCAGCAAGGCTTGGAGGATGTTGAGAGTACACGCTGTGAGATGCTTGCCGCATTTGTGGGCGAGACAACACAGGACAGACTCAGAACTGAAACACAGAGGGACCCTGAGTTACATCATGTCCTTCACTGTCTAGAAAACGGGTACCCGCTGCAAGGCAACTTCAGCTCACTAGACCCTGAACTGTCGGTGGTCAACGGCAATATTCTAAAGGAACGAGGGGTGATCCCTTCTTCGGCTTCGGCGAGTTATGTTAGCTCGAGTCACAAGGCACCTAGGTGTAAACAAATGTAAAGAAAGGGGACGCCAACTCATGTTTTGGCCCAAAATGGCGCAGGACATTCACACTCTTGTTGCGGAATGCGCGACATGTAAGAAGTTTGCATATCAGCAGCCACGCGAACCACTAATGATACGCAGCCCCCTCCTTACGCGCATGGTACCGTGTTGGCATTGACTTGTTTGCCTATGGAGGTTGCTCTTATTTAGTAGCGTTTGACGCTTATTCAAAACTACTCCAGAGGTTGAAAGACTCAAGACATCTGTTGCAAGCTTCATCATCCGGACATTGTCGAGGCTGGTTCGCAAGGCACGGCATTCCAATAGAAGTTTGCGTCAGATAACGGGCCAAAATATTTGCATCTTCCGAGTTTAAACGGTTTTCCAGGGTTTACGACTTCATCACGTGACGTCAAGCCCCCACCTTCCTCAATCCAATGGTCTGCTGGAAAAAAGTGTCGAAATTGCAAAGAAATTCTAAAGAAATGTGATGACGCAGGGGATGATTTTTTCTCGGTCTCTTGAACTATCGGTGTTCTCCTTTGATAGGAGGACAGTCTCCGGGAGAGTTGCTGCTATGGAAGAAAACTGCGAGCACAACTTCCTGATTTCTCATGCACCCGAGAAACCTGTAGGCAAGGAGGCAACAAACAAGCCTGGAACGCGCTGAAGGACCTGAAGAGCAGGTGACGTTGTCCGCGTGCGAGGATAAAGGCGGTTGGTTCGAGAAAGCGAGGGTAACAAATTGTGCTGGGCCACGCTCCTACACTGTCCAGACAGAGCGGAACAGGATCTACAGGAGAAACCGCCGCCATTTGTTGAAAACGTCGGAGACATTCGATGATTGCCTGGATGAAGATGCAGCTTCACCGCAGGAAGCGCTCCGACGCCCACGACAGTCCGCAGCGTTTACAGACTTCGCTGCCTCCGCACCCTCCGCAGTCTCCACGGCTTCCACAACCAGCCAGTAACCCAGATACAGACCAGCGTTCCACACATCCATCCCGCATCCGGTGAACTTTGACAAATGAGGCTCCAGCACTGAGAAGATCATCACGAAGCAGACACGCACCACGTCGACTAACCTACGACAAAGACATTTGAACAGTTCCCATAGTTTCTTTTGTGTGTTTATTTTTTATTTAGTGCTATCCGCATTCTTTGTATGTTATGTTATTTTCGTACTTATTCTGTTTGTATTTCTTTTGCTTTAAAGACCGGAAGATGTATCGGAGTTCGTCGCGGGCGCTCGACAGCAGCTCGGAGCCTGGCGCGGGCTCATGACATAAAGCACGAGCGTCAGTTCTCTTTACTGGTAGTGGTGGATTGCCACCAAATATAAGCTACGCTTCCAGAGTAACGACACTTCGGCCATGCTGTGGCTTAAAATCCATGGTTGCCCAGTTCTCTGAAGCTTTATCTGAAATCACAGGAAACGCTTTTCCGTCCTCCACAAATATTTAAACAGTCCGCGACAGAGAAAAGCAATATTACATAAGCTTTTTTAAGGGATACTGAACCAAAAGAATTTAGTGTTCACGCTAATAAGTGGCGCACGTTTTCTGCCAGCCAGCAGCCGTTGAGTGTGCGCATTGCACACAACAATGACGTCAAGGGCCTCTATTCGCGCTTAAAGAGGCATGGGCTTCGGACAAAAGAAAATAAAGACAGGCTTTTCATCTCTACAAGTGAAAGCTACGTGTTTGTTAGACCAATTTATCGCTTACTTTTTACACCAGACACCACTGTGTAGATGAAAAACTTGTCTTTATTCTCCTTCGGCCCGAAGCCCATACATTTCACTGTCATCTTAACCGCGAATGGAGGTTTGTGACGTCATTTTTGTTGCGTGTGCTCGCGCACACCGGTGGCTGCTGGCTCGTGGAAAGAACGTGCGCCACTTATTATGAACATTAAATTCCTTGGTTCAGTATCCCTTTAACACCGAATCGAATGCTGAGGAAGTCGCACTTTTGAATCATGACGATCTGCAGTTGCGTCTGCTCTGCACAGGCCCCAACATGGCGGCGCCCACAAGCAATGTTCGGGGAACGGAGTGCCGATACTCTAAGCGTAGCTCATTTAGTGGCCTCAGTACCGAGCTGTGTGGACTCACATTCAATACAAGTACAACCGCGAGCCTGGGTCTTTTGACCCTTTGTCTACCGCAAAAATTAAAAAAAGAGATGTGAGGATACCAATTTTTTCATGTGCCCTATATATTTAATATGCAATACAAATGCGAAAAACAAAGGCGAAAATTTATTATATGAGGATTTTTTAACGCACTGCAAAAAGAGAAAAGGGGAACAGGGGCTAAAGTTCGGCTTCACTCCATAACCTCACAATGGAGTCAAAGCGATTATCTGAGACGCGACATCTACACGTCGCGTCTCCCTAGAGCACACTGCGGCCCTAGAGCAAGGATCGCGAGCTCCTGCTCTGGGCACGTTTTGGCGGCACAAGCTCTCGTGCACCAACGGCAGCTGCCAACGCCATGAGCTCCGCGCGTCTAGCCTTCGCTGCGGTACAACTTAAAGGGGCGATGCAGCAATTTTTGTACTTTGCGCAAATACCACTTAAAACGAATCCCTGACGTTAATGACCTATAAAACACGCGTTCGTTTTTCACCCCACGCAATAGAAGTCCCAGAAAAAATCAAAGAAAAACGAGCAGCGTTCACCCCCTCAACTCGCAGCCAGAACAAGCGGCCACGTGATCTGGAGCCGATTATATGCCGCCAATGTTGATCATTGCCACGCGCTGGGGTTGGCAAAGCACAGGACACGCGCTGAGTTCCCGACATTGTTATGGCTCGGCTATTGTCGTCGTTGCAGCGATTGGACACGGGCCACTACCCGAATGCTTCTCGAGCTAGTAATTATCACGAGCCCAAATCGAGTGCCCACGCAATGCTCGGGTCCAATCTATGAACCGCATTCAAATATCGTCACCGGAGGATACTGCGATACCCACGTTACGTCATCAAATTTTGCAAAGGAGAGATTGAATGAAAATGATCGCTTTTGTCCTTGAAATTACACCGCAACAACGGAGATTCTTGGCCAGTGGCGTTGCGTGTGAGTATCCTTGAGTCCCACTAGTGCCAGTAAGCTCGTGTAAAGTGAAAAACATTCCAATTGAATATCGTTGCACAGCTCCTTTAAGGTGAAACGGAGTATAGCCCAGTTTATGGTGGCTATAGGGGTAGGTGTGCCGAGCTCTCCGCATTCTTGGATAGTTCCACGTGCCGCCGCTTCATGACGAAAAAGTGGCGCTGTAGCCAGGCTACCGGTGAATTTCTGCTCGAAGGGGCACGAGAGCGTCTCGTGCTGCGCGTGCTCATGCAGGACGCACTTGTACGCGTGGTGCCATTGTGCGCCGCACGATGGCACCAGGCGCAGGGTACCGGTGCCATCGGCGTCATGAACAAGTGGCATGCTATCGATGTTCTGTTCGGCACACCTCCCTTACAGCCACCATACCCAGTTCGTCCATGGTAGCGTATTGGAGCCCGAAGTAACGTGGACGAGCCCAGCTGGTCGTCGGGGGAGCGGTACAAACACTGTGGACGATCCCAGGTCGTCCATGGTGAGGAAAGGGTTAACGTGCACCAGGCAACGCTAATACACGACCGCACGCCGGTACGATGCTCATACAGATAGAAACGGGCAGGAATGGGGATTGAGCCCAGGATCCCTGTGTTCTGCAGCACGAGCTTTCGCTCCACGTGCTCCGAGCTGGTGTGCTCTAGCCCACTCAGCAATTTACCCTCGCTCCTTCCTATTCATAGTATCTCAACACTGGTTCTGTTAATTATGTTAGAGAACTCGAGGAGGAGATAGCAAGCTACTGTTTAACTTGCACTTTATCTGAAGCTAGTATTAATGCCATATCAAAATCAGGCGATTTGTTTGTTCATAATATCACACATACATGAGTCTGACGTCCTTAATAGTCTTTGGGAGCGTAACATGCTGTTGGTCGGTTTAGTTAAGCATTTTAAGAAACTGTATACCGTGGACGGTCTCATTCCGGCAGTTTTTCATTTGATTTATTGATTGTCTTCAGATAACCAGTTCAATTCGCTTAGTTTATTTTAACACAAAGTTTGGGACTTTCTATTTAAGAAACTGTTACAGACAGCTTAAGAGCAGTAAGTTTCAGAATAGTGTACGCAAAAGTTTTGAATGCGCAAAAAATAGCTTCGCTTCTATTCGCCAGTGCAAATCGCTGTTTGGGTTGGACGCATCCGCATTATTAACGACCGTTTTTTGTGTTTGCGTATGCTAACATCTTGCATGCGTTGGTCTAACTCTCGAAACTCCTTAAGCCTGCAAGATTTGAAGCGAAAAAAATTGTCTGTATAAAAATCAACCGAGTCCAATGTCGTCTATGGCCAATGAAGGTTTACTATTATTCACAGGCGACGCCAAAACTAAAAAGCGCAGCTGTTCAAACAAATCAATCACACAGGTCCATTAAGTGGCGCCTAGTGTTACACTTTAGCCGGACGTTTCAATGTACATCTGCGACCTTTATTTATATTCGAAAAATCTAACGGAAGACACATTTAAGGCGTAATATTTTGGGCCGGTCACTTTATCATATCTGGGAACGCCGTAGGCAAATGTCCATATAAAAATAGTTTATATCCTAGGACCAATATTGTGAAATGCTGCTTGTCAGTACTTTAGCTTGGCTGATAATAAAAAAGAACAATTCATACATTGCTTTCATCGCAGTTTCTAAATATTTCCCGGTTACTTTTTAAAATAAAATAAGCCCACACAATATTGCTTGATTTTGTAAAGTATATGCGTCATTGTACGAAACGTTTTAGTCTGGGAGTAAACGAAAACAGATTGAGACCATTTTTTACCCAGCTATCGACTTGCTTATTCATTTTTAGGAATTATTCTCTTTTAATCCTTTATTTTTCTAAAAACTAGTTTTATCGGATACGGACGTAGACTATGGTAACTTTTCTTGTACATCAGTTGAGTTTTTTCGCCGCCGACCATAATGCAGATGCACCAAAGGTGTTCGTAAAAAAGCCTGCAATTTAGGCTCGAAACCTCTCCGTAGTCTTCGGTGTGGCCCAGTGTCACTGGTTTATTGGTTCTGTGCTACAAGGGAAACATTATTACGAGACGTATATAATAAAAACAACTACATGAAACCGCAACGCAACTGCGTGCACGTTGAAACCGAAATTAACCATATTGAAGCAACCTAACGGCGGCAAGTTCTTCAGCGCTCTCATCCGCCGGTCAGGCAACTAATGAGATGAAAAGGCCTATGTTTTTTTTTCTTTTTTTTCGCACTATTTTTTTATAGATTTGAAAAATGTTTGAGAATGTAAAATACGAATATATTTAAAAAGTAGTGGGTCCAATTCTTCTCGCACACGCGGCAAAACCCTCGCTCTGGTGAATTGCAATTCCATGGTAACTTTTTATCGATGGCGCTAGTGTGATAGAGTTATCACGTCGCAAGCGTTAAAAACGTCGGTCGTCAGCACAATTGGGTTAACCAGAAGTTAAACATTTACTTGCGACGACTTTGCGAGGTGTGCTCCCGCCTAGGGTTTGTTTTTCAATGAATCGCGTTGCATTTTTAACACAGTTTGTTTTGTACACCAAAGTCCATAAGAAACCCGTCTTTTTTCATCGACGTTTCCGGTTTCTAACTCAGGGGTGAGTTCGAACATTAACCGGTTTAAGGTCGCAAATAAAAAGAATAAGCCAAAAACCCTGGCGAAAAAAAACAGTGTAAACTAAATTATGGAACAAAATGTAATTGCATCTTGTTGGAAACCTGAAATCCAACTTGCAGACCCTTATCTGCGAACTGGATTTCAGGTTTCCAGCAAGACATCCGCTTACTCTTTCCTGTTCCATAATTAAGATTCTACTGTCTTTTTCGGTAGGGAATGGTTATATAAAACAAACATAAGGACACCTAGAGAACTAAAAAGTGCAAAAGCACGGACGTAGAAGAGACATATACAACACGGGCTGGCGCTAACTTTCAACTGATTTAATCGAGGCAAATCACCCAGCACAATGCGTGAACACTCACTGAGGGAGAAATAGTTGAAGCGTCTTTTATAAAGTTCTTTGGTGACAACTGCGTCAGCACGCCTTCGATTTTACTAAACGACAAATAAGTTTTTTTTCTAGAGGAGTTCGTGTAGTCATGTTGCACTAATACGAATGTTTAAATCATTGTCATCTGTTGTTTGTGTATATGGGTTGCTGTTATCAGATGTGGTTGGCGTGATGAGAAAGAGTGTTCACGCATGTGTGCTGGGTGGTTTGCCTCGATTAAATCAGTTGAAAGTTAGCGCCAGACTGTGTTGCATGTGATTCTTCTCCGTCTGTTTTTTTTTTTAGCTTTTTAGTTATCTAGATTACAACGAACCAACTAGCCCAATCCAAAGTTTTAAATAAGGACACTCCCGACTTGAATTGAGCATGAGATCAAATAACAATTAACTGAGCTAAGCGCTGCAGGTGCTCGAAAATCAACTGGTCAGTGAAGATGTGTGACAAGCAGCAGAGCTCAACGAAATGTCATGAAACATCTACAAAAGCTTGATCATTCTGACAAAGACCGGAGATCATAAAATGTGATGAGAGCACAACACACAGGGCATGTGGGGTTTCCGAGTGAGACTGATGTGAGCGGGTTCACGGCCTCGGTGATTTTGTTGAGCATAGGTCTCCTCTTGCCCTTCCCAACGCTGGTTTGCACAGCAGGAAGATCTCATAGCTCAGCATCTCTAGAGCCCTCCAAGATGTTGAGAGCACAAAACCGTTCATGACGGTAATACCAGCGTCATGAACGATAATAACAACAATGACAGTAATATAAGCAGGGTGATCGAGTGTCTACGTTTTAAGCCCTTGACATGAATACCTTCGGGGTGGCAGCCATCTACTTTGACTGGGCCACCTCCTGCAGCCCGCTGCCTTCACCGAAGTCAGAAACCGTGACACCAGGCCGACCAGACTGCCAGAGCGTTACCATTTGAAAAGACTATACTTTGAAAAGACTATACATTTGAAAAGACTATACAGCATCGAGCTCTCACGACAAATGGAAAAGACCGGAGGAGAGCTTTGCGCGACAAGCTTGTACGATTATTTTGTATCATGTTCTCAATGGGCACGTTCAAAAGCGGCTCTCTCAGCTCCGAACGGAGTAACTCGAGTAGGAGTCCTCGGAGCGCCTACTGAATGGCAAAAAGAACGCGGCTCCCTCAACTGCTTCTACGCATTTTCCCGTCCTCCCTGCGCCAGACAGTCTCCGAATTAATTGGAAGCAGACGATGCCAAGCACGATCGTTTTTATTTGACCTCGGCTTTGAGGAACTCTGGACAAGGTAGTCAAAGAAAAAGCGAGTGACTGCACACATCAGCGCTGCTGTTCGAAGCGATCCAACGCGATCGAGCCCTTCTCAGGGCGGTGCAAAGGCTACTTCTGTTATAAAAACCGACAAAAACGTCGTCATCACACGCAAAATCTAGAGCTCCGCGAATGAACGCCGCCGGTTGCGGTACTTTCATACGGCCGTACGTTTTTTCTGCCCTTCCTTACGAACTCTTATAAAACGTACTCGTATACACAAGGGAAGTTCGGCCGCGCTCGGCGATAAAGGCAAAGGATAAAGGATAAAGGACAAAATATTAATCGGGATCATGTTCTTCATAAGTGTCCAACCGACTATCAAATTCGCGTTCATACCCTGCCCACCCTGCCTTGCACTGTTCAACGCGGACAGGACTATCGTCGATATTCACCGAGTTTCCGTGCAACAACGATCAAGATACGGCGTCAAATTAACGGTTACGTTGTTTATTCGCACATTCAATCCAAAACAATGAACGGTCCAATGCATTTTCCGAAAAGAGCCTTACCTGGAAAAGAAATTTGAACGCGTTCTTCGTCTTAAGGCCGGTTCAGACACTTGTGTTTGAGTGCGTTTGACTGCGTTGCGTCGAGAACCGAAAGCGAGTCACCGGCACATCTGTGCTTCGTATGAAGCGTGGAATCCAATTCAAGGAATCATCTTGGCACGCGATATAAGCAGCACGGATGTCCTGGTTTCTCGCAGCCGCAACGCAGTCAAACGCAGTCAAACGCAAATGTCTGAACCAGGTTGAACGCAGTGAAGCTGGAACTGTCTGAACCAGGCTTTACTTTGAGCACTTTTCATTAACAAAAGCGAGCAAACCCCACACCCGCGAAAAACCGACACAGCTTATCCCGCCATTTATTTTTCTCTTTTAGCACCGGAACTTCGTCGCGATCCGGAATTACGTTATGCTGCGCTCCTTTGACTCCTCATGCACTGTCTCCGGAGACGGTGCACGAAAGCCTGACTCGAAAACTCAGAGTAACGTGCACCGGAAGTCGGTTTTTGCCGTCCAGTGGAAGGAGCGCTAACTCCTTGACTCCTGGAGCCGCTACTGAACGCGCCCAAAGGCTCCCACGGTTTATAGCTCTTGTGCTCGAGCCTTAATTTCAAGTAAGCCACTCGCCGCCGACAGCGAAGTCAATAAACACGGGTAGTTTTGAGACCTCTAGTGCGTTACAAAGCTTGTTCTGCTGCAAAGCTTTGTTGATATCTCCTTACAGAAATATAGGTTAGTTTAGTCCTCATGTCAATAGCGCAAACAGACTACAGTGGGCGACAGGTTCAGAATACAGTAAATGCGTTTACTACAGCGTGAGCTTTCTGCTGTTAAAAGTACCTCTCGCACGCGCAGCCCATGTTCGGCGGAACACAACAAGCGCGTTCTGGAGCAACACCACCTGGAACACAACGCCGAGGCGTTACGTGATCGCTAGCGGATCTCCGACCTGCCTCGAGCGGAAAGCACGCTGAAGCTGAATGAGAGTCATCGCAAAGCTGCAGACGCGTCCATCTTGGCGGCACCGCGCGCTAGCGTTGTTTCTGTGAGATGCTGCGAGACGCACTGTCGGCGACGCGACGCAAGCTGGGCAGCAATTTTTCCTCCTCATTCTCCTTCCTTCCTTTTCCCATTCATCTCGTTTCTTGGGCTGTTAGATTAACTTGACACTGGGGTAGAGAAGAAACATCAAAACAGAGAAGAGACAAAAATAGACAGGACGACGTCTCAAACTCAGCTAACTCGTTTCTTTAGTCCACCTCCTTATATAGTCTCAATCGTAAGGTCATCTTGATCCCAATAATAGGCAGGATTATCGTCCTGTCGATTTTTTGTCTCTTCTACGTTTTAATAATTCTTCTCTAGCTCAGTCTAAGATTAATCCATCATGGCTAATATTCACCAGCTCGCCTGCACCCTTACGACTTGTTCCCTTTTTGAGTTTCGCACCACTCTGTCCTCTTTCCTCCTATTTTTATTCCGCCCTTCCCACCCACCTCCAATTACAAACCTCTCCCTACCACCCCCTCCTTAAGGGGTATTCACACGAGGGAGAAATCCCAGGATTTCTCCACGGCACGCACATCTCCGCGACGAAAACGTCAGGCTTTGCGATGTGCAAAAGCCTCGCGCTTTCGTCTCGTGATGTGCGCGCGCCGGGGAGAAATCCCCGGGATTTCTCCCTCGTGTGAATACCCCTTTAGTCACTTCACTCCTTGGTAAAATTAGCGCAAAGTCAAGGAAGGAAGAACATAGAGACAGGAAAGAGCGCTACTTACAACTGGCGTTTAATACTAAGTGAGAAGAAAACAGTGATGACGTACTGACATTTAAAAGAGAAAAGAGAAATACGCACGAACAAAAAAATGAGAAATTGTCAGTGAAAGAAGGTGCAAAAAGTGGAAGAAAAATAACAACAAAAAAAGAAAGAAATGAAAATGAATGGGAAGAAAAGGGGTTGAGGTCTAAGCTCTATGGTCGGCCACGCTGTCCAAAACGACAAGCAACCTCCAGGACACCAGGAAACCCTTTGTTCATGATTTGAATGACGAACGCCTTTCCCGGTGTCCATGCCAACAGTTTTTTTACATTCTGTTGCCTGGGTCACATCCAGCGCGCCGCCGGAATCAGACGTCAGGGACACAGATCAAGATATCTCCGTTCTTTCTCCCATAGGGACACTGACGGAGCACCGATGCAGACACCTCCCTTTTAGAGCGCAGCTCTTAGGCGCCCGTTTCTGGCTTGAGCGGCATCGCCGTCGGCGTCGGCGTAACCGCAAGGTCACGTGATCCCCCTAGGTCACGTGACCTCCGAGGTCACGTGACCCGCCAAGGTCACGTGACCCCCTGCCACGGGACCCCCCCGCCCCCCACGAGGTCACGTGGCCCCCTCGTCACGTGACCACCCTGAGGTCACGTGACCCCCTCCCCCGAGGTCACGTGAACCCCCCCCCCCTCCGCGCTTTCACCCCTCCTCAAGAGCTGCCCTCTTTTCGTTACAGGGAGTTATAAAGGGCTTTCATTTTTTTTATAATCAAGTGCGCTTCGAAGATTTTTTTACCTTTTTTTCTCGGAAACGCTGTAACACATTTGTGCTTTTTAAAGGGGCGATGCAACAATTTTTGTACTTTCCGCAAATACCTCTTAAAACGGATCCCTGACGTTAATGACCTATGAAACACGCGTTCGTTTTTCACCCCACGCAATAGAAGTCCCAGAAAAAAACTTAAGAAAAACGAGCAGCGTTCACCCCCTCAACTCGCAGCCAGAACAAGCGGCCACGTGATCTGGAGCAGATTATATGCCGCCAATGTTGATCATAGCCACGCGCTGGGGTTGGCAAAGCACAGGACACGTGCTGAGTTTCAGGCATTGTTATGGCTCGGCTATTGTCGTCGTTGCAGCAATTGGACACGGGCCACTACCCGAATGCTTCTCGAGCTAGTAATTATCACGAGCCCAAATCGAGTACCCACGCAATGCTCGGGTCCAATCTATGAACCACATTCAAATATCGTCATATGGGTGTACTGCGATCCCCACGTCTCGTCATCAAATTCTGCAAAGGAGAGATTCAATGAAAATAATCGATTTTGTCCTCGAAATTACACCGCAACAAAGGAGTTTCCTGGCCAGTGGCGTTGCGTGTGAGTATCCTTGAGTCCCAGGTGTGCCAGTAAGCTCGTGTAAAGAGAAAAACATTCCAATTGAGTATCGTTGCACCGCTCCTTTAACAATGGGGTGTATTGACAGTCCCGAACCTTGATCGAGCCCTGGATCTGCGCCCCTGACGTCTGAGTCTTGCGGCGTGTTCGATGAAGGCCCAGGCGACAGAATGTAAAGAACTGTTGACATGGACACCGGGAAAAGTGTTCACTATTCAAATCATGAACAAAGGTTTTTCTGGTGTCCTGGAGGTTGCTGTCGTTTTGGACAGCATGGCCAACCATCAAGCTTATAACTTACCCTTTTTTCTTCCCGGTTATTTTTTTCGTCTCTTTCTTTTTGCTCTTATTTTTCTTTCTTTTCCGCACCCTCTCTCACTGACAATTTCTTATGTTTTTATTCGTGTGCATTTCTCTTTTCTCTGCTATTAGTCCCGTGCGCGACCGAAAGCGTCGCTGTGGTCGGCCTTCCACGATTGGCCGAACGCTGACTATGACGTCGGAAAGGGGATTTATCATCGACGGAATAAGAGGAATGAAAGAACTTTAATTTTGACGGTGTTGGCAGTGCTTCTTTGAGAGCGCAATGATTTCAAGCTTCCACCATGCTATTTACAAACACCATCGAACTTGTTGTTCGCAAGGTAATGACGTCACAAGGGGGAACCATAGGAGGGCGCCACCAAAACATCTCGCCGCAAATACTTCGTCTCACCCTAGCATGGACTAACCGCGAAGGCTGATGCTAGCGCGAGCGGCCAGCCTTGACTGCCTTGACTTGAGCACTTGCTTCACGAGCCCTCTGTGCAGCCGCCACGGCTTCATTCAAAGCGACTAGCTCGCGCTTTTAGCACGCGCGGCTAACAATAGTCCATACTAAGGTGAGACGAAGTATAAATGTGAGTACTTCTACCTTTCTCTTCTCTCGCTTTGTGCTAAACGCCTTTGTAAGTAGTGCTCTTTGCTGTCTCTACGTTCATCCTGCCTTGTCTTTGCGCTCATTTTACAAAAATATACAGCCAACTAGCCCACCAGATGATTTTAATTCACTTCACTTCAAATAAGTTTTTCCCAAATTAAGCGGGAAAAGATACGTCACGTGACACATCAATTCGCTTTGTCCATTCTTCTGATTCCTTCCTCTCCCATCCCTTTTCCTTCTTCAATTTCCTCGCCATTTATCCCTATTCCACTGATCCTCTCCTCTTCTTCCCCACCTACCCAACGCCTCCTAGAAGAAGAAGGCCGCAGCGCTCTTCTCGTGACGTCGCGAAGGAAGGCCATCGGTTGCGCGCGTTGAAGCGAAGGCAACACGCGTGGATCGACCGTCGTAACGCGCTTTTAGTTACATACGGGTGTTTTATTAGCTAAAATGAAAGATGCGCATAGCAAGTGGACTCGAAAATATTTTATTGCACGGGCAAAATATTACACCGCTAAATAATCGGTATGAAATGGTACGAGGTAGGCGTTTAAGAAAAAAACATTGAGTCGTGCAATTGTTGCTGTAGGAATGCATATTTGACACGGGAATACTTCTACAAAATGGCGAGAGACGCAGTGAATGGACACAGCAAAACAGATCACAATTAAAGATCAGGTAGATGTAGTGAACGCGGACACGGCTAGACAAGTGTCACTTACGATCATGCAAGCGATGTTTGTCGCGTGCAGTCAATGAATTCTTGCATCATACCCCGGACACATGGCAAAAGTAATGTAATTTCGATGGAATGACATTATTGGGTCGACAAATCAGCTTGCGGCGCTCGTATGATCACTCAAGACCGCGAGCAGATTAAGTCCCATATAATTTAATGAAAATATATTAACTTTTCCGTGTGGCAGGGGTACTAAAGTTACTATTTACAGTCAACTAATTTACTTCTCCCTATGGGCGCGAGCTGCCTTAGAACAAAATAAAACTTATTTTGTATACAATAATACTTTTACCTTAATACAGTTAAGATTCTAGTATAAACGTGGTAAAGGCAATAAAATAACATTAGTATAAATAAGCACATAAGCACAAACAACGCACTTCGTATAATCGCACAAACTTGTTATTCACCTTCCAGTGAAAACTAGAATATTACCACGCATATTTACAAATGTCGACGCAACCGCACACACATAACGACGAACAAGATGCCATTCTATCACGAAAACAAAAACAAAAAACAACCCGACTGGAGCACTTTGCTCGCGTCCCGCATGGCCAAGAAAGCCCGCAAATAAGTTGTTTCTCACCTGTCGATCGTATCCATACGTCCCACCATATCCGTGACGAAAACATTTGAACACGAACTTTAGGTCTCTCTCTGTCGAAAGAGAGGTCTATCGACAATCGACCAGTGTCATCGTTGGCTACTTACCACATGTCACTCAAACCGTAGCAGTACGTGTTCCGCGAATCCACGTAAATGCCGTAATATCAAGCGAGCAAAAAAAAAAAAAAACTACCCGAGATTGCGGTGACGACCAAGAAACGACGGGAGGGATCAATAGAACCATACACACACGAGGGCAGCGGTAGCAGTGTGGATCTGTTTATCGCGTGCGCTCCCTACTGCGGTGACTGGATTTTTTTCTGTTCCCTTCCCTTCTGAACGTCTCAGCCTTCCTTTCTAGACAGTCAACAGCGCACACACAACGTAAACTTACCAGAATTGGAGCCCGTTCGAGGGAAGAAAACGTCGCAGCGGACCGGTTCTTTTGAAAGTGTGGGGATCTGCGAGATTGCACAGATTCCCGCGGTTCCGGGGATAATCATAAATATAAAACTGGTACTTTCAACCTTGGTAGCGCGTTGTATATCATGTTTATATTATATATATAAAACGTTTTACAATACTGCGCTTTTAAAACATATATTAATGTCGAATAAACGCTCACGAACACCGCGCGCCGCTCGACAAGAAACGTTTTTTGACGTCGATGCCAGACATTTTTTCACGTAGTTGCGCCATGTTCTTCCTTCTCCGACATTGTGACGTAACCACTCAGAGCGATACGGCCTTCTCTTCTAAGAGGTGTTGACCTATTTCCAATCACATAGTTCTCCTCCCCTCTCCTCATTGGTCACGTGGAAGAAGAATTCAGTTTCTCAGCGAGCAAGTGTACGTCACGTGGCATATCAGTTCTCTTTCCCCATCCCCCTTCTTCCTTCCTATCCCCTTACCTCTCCCTTTCTTGAGTTTGATCCACATATTGTTCCCTTTTCTCTTATACACTTCCCTCCTTCTGTTCACGCACCCTTTTCTTTGTCACGTGACTCACAAATTCAGTTTGCAGAAAGAACTGCGTGATGACCCCCGAACTATTATGCCTAAAAACAAAACAGAAATCAAACAGCGCGCAACTTATCTAAAAGAGCCATATTATGTTTATCACCGCAATGATTATGTCCATAAAATTTCGCTGCAGGAGAAACATTAGTGAGAATTCATTGCTTTGATAAAACCATTGTATAGTACAGTGGTTCTCAACCACTGATGTTTCGTGGACCCCCGGTGGATCGGCGGAGATAATGGAGGACCCCGTTTGCGGAGAGGGGAAGAGAAATGTGTATAATAATTAAATTAATAGTTTCATATATTGGATATAACAAAGGACTGCGTGCAGTAGATTTACTTTTTCGATATACACACGAGAAAATTCACCCAAAAATTAGAACGTTTCTTCTCAATCTGAAAAAAAAAAGACAACTTTTACCGCCTGGCTTGACTTATGAGACAGTGCTTCGCGGACCCCTATAATGCCTTCGCGGACCCCAAAGGATCAGCGGACACCCATTTGAGAACCATTGGTATAGTAGAACCGGCTATCTGGAGAGCAATCGTGAAATTTATAAAATATTGCACGTTTCTATTTTTTTTTTTTGGCGTGTTGAATTTGTAACGTTTTTCCTATAACGCGTTCGGGCAATTCATGAATAAAGAATAAAGAAAATAAACAATCGCTCCTAATAACTGCATTTCGTGCATAATAGCACTTTGAAAGGTCGCTGCCCAATTATTTTGTTATTGTAAGACAGCATAGGAAAGTTCATATCATTGAAAAAGTGTAAAAAGACGGTGGCACCATGGTGTAACGTCTAGCAGAAGCATATCGCATAGACATCGCGTGCAGCACCTGACCTCATTTGTTAACCATTCAGAACTTTTCTGAGCATAGCATTATAAAAATAAACATTTCAGGACACTGGTGCTGATACATTTCTACATGGTACCAGAAATTAAGAACATGCATGCCCTTCATGCGCAGACAAAAATAGCCACGATCATCTCAATCTCAGCAGGTCTACTCGATCCCCCAGAGGGCGTAAACAATATAATAACAATATGTTGACCAATATTTCTCACGTATATAATATTAATTACTGGAACCGATGAACGTTCTCCCGCGGTGACCTGCGAAATGTCAAACACACAAGCGCTTCGTAAAGGCATATTTTAGCGCAGATAAACGAGAAATATGGGGTTGTGCTGCCGTTGTTTCCGCTTACAACTGCGAAGGACACGATGGAACCTAAACTAAGAGCAACTCCTGCGGCTCAAAGGACGCACAAATATACGTAGACAAACCCCGAATGAGGACTTGATGGCCGATTGGGCTAACGCGTCTAAACTCGCAGCGTCTAGCAAAAGCTTGTACGGCAGAACCTCCTGGGTTCCATCCCCAACCCCGTGCCCGTTTCGATCTGTGTGAGTTTCGTATCGGCACGCGTTTGCGTAATCACTAATCCGCGGTGCACGTTAAAGAACCCAGATTAGCGGTTGTACTGCACTGCTATATTTATCATCTACCATCATCGGTGGCCGAGTGGGCTAGCGCACACCAGCTCGGAGCCGTGGAGCGAAAGCTCTCGCTGCAGAACTCGGGGATCCTGGGTTGAATCTCCATCCCTCCGCCGTTTTGATCTGGATGAGCATCGTATCGGCGTGCGGTCGTGTATCATTACTGCGTGGTGCACGTTAAAGACCCCAGGCTAGCGGTTGTACTGCACTGGCTATATGCTCATCTACAGCTGAGAGTCAAGTCGCCCGTTGAGGCGTAAGATCATCATGACTGTCCAAACATACGGGCAACAGAATGTGTTTTCCCTGAGGCGCACGGGATTTTTTAGAACGAGGTACAAAACCTTTACTCCCGTGTCCAGAGCGAGTTAGGAAAACAAAACATTTGGGAATATAAAAAAACGGCCGCGACGCAGCGGACAGATTAGCAGTGGTCGGAGAACGTAGCGTTTTTTATGTGACATAGCGCGCATGATGTCGTTGGGGACGCCGTAAACCATCTGCCTAAGCAGAGCGGCGCGCCCCTTTGAATGAAGCACGGTACTAATACAATTCGGTCCTGATTAGTGCCCTTTCTTTTGCAGGAATGCCCATTGCTAAGCAGTCAATCTTTTGCGTCTTTGGAGATGCAATCAGGGTAGCGCTCCGGGATGGCGTCTGCGACATCATTTTTTATGAAACCTTCTACGTATCCGATAAAGGCTCCTTCCTTGACATCAACCAAGATACATTCAAAATGTTTCTGGACTACGCTGGAAGCTACTCCGGTTCAACTCAGTACGGAATAGCGATAGAACACAGGTAGGCTTAAGATGCGGCTTAGGTTCCGGGAACATTTCTCGGTCAACACAGAGGCTACAATAAGTACCAGCTCTCAAAAAGAGCCGGGAAAATTAACACCTGCGCAAAAATTAAACTTTCATTGAATTGCGCATTTAGGAGGTACATTTTCGAGGTTAACTTTCAGGGCAAGGAATGAGAGGAGCGATCTGTCTCAGGGTTAACGCAGACGACCAAGTTAGCGATGATTCCAACTTCTGTAACCTACTCCCTAATGGCGCAGCGCTAGGAGACGTCGTAATATGTCGCCTGTTCGCTGCACCTATAGGCCATTTGCAATAATAGGGAGTTTTAGTAGATCGTTTTTAAAGGCCCGCTACCGCTTCGAGCGCGCGCTATAGAGCATACATCGAAGTGGCAGCGCGAGCTCCCGCTACGATTAGCGTGGCCTGAAAACACGATCTACTAAAACTCTCTATTACCCAAGCATCAAGGAGAATGCAGGGATCGGTGTTCGACGCGCCACACGCGCACGCCTTTCCCGTATAAAGAATTCCAAGTAAATAACCAAAATAAAGTGTTGACGAACGCGCGTGCAAGATACAATTTGTTTTGGGTTTTTGCTTTAGAAAATTTACTACTGCTGAGGCCAGCACGTGCGATGCGTGGAACTCCAATCCCTGCATTCTCCTTGATGTTTGGGTAATATAGCAATAGGTCTATTGAGCCATGGTTCCACAAGAATAGGCGTCGATAACTCGGTTGATTGCACACATGTCGGCAGTTGACACTGAGAAAGTTTGTTAGTCTTATTTTAAAGCGCAGCTCTTAGGCGCTCGTTTTTGGCTTGAGCAGCGTCACCGTCACTTGTGACCCGCGCGTTGCATTATGGGACGTTTCCCATATTGACGTCACGCACGACGTAACGTGTGACGTCAGAGGGTCACGATTGACATGACGAGGCTCACGAGACCTCATGGACATCCCGCGCGTTGCATTATGGGAAACGTCCCATAAGGACGTCACACGTGACGTCACGTGTGACGTCACGAGGGTCACGAGTGACGTGACGAGCGTCTCGCGCGTTGCATGATGGGAAATGTCCCATAATGCAACGCGCGTGTCTCACTCGGGGCCCGCGCGTTGCATCATGGGTCATTTATGATATCACACGTGACGTCACGCGCGACGTCACGAGGGTCACGAGTGACGTCGCGAAAGCGACAAGTGACATCATGACGATCACGACAGTTACGAGTGACGTCACGTAGGTCACTTGTGAATGTCAGGACGAAGGTCACGACCTTCACAGTGAAGGCCACAACCTTCACGAGGCCTTCACAAGTGACGTCACGAAGGTCACTACGTTTATGAGGGTGACAAGTGACGTGACAAGGGTAGAGGAAAGAGGGGGAGGACGAGGGGAGCAGAAATAGAGAAGCAGGAGGGAGGAGGAGCATGAAGGAGGGAAGAAGGAGAGTATGAGGGAGGAGGACGAGAGGAGGAGGAGAGTGTACAGAGGATTAGGAGGGGCATACCCTTTTTCCATACCTTCCCCTCCTCCTCCTCACGTGCTGCGCTCTAGTTCGGCATTACAGGGAGTTGTAAACGTCTTTCATTTTTTGACAAAAGGAAGCTACGCCCTGAAATTGCAGCAGGTAAAATAGGCTACCTAAATGCAGACTCGGTGAAAGCTGAAGCATTCGATGCGCTGTTGATTTTTTTTTTGACTGCGACCGGTTTTTCTTTTTTTTGTGTGCATTATACATTTTGGAAAAAAAATGATCTTAAACGGCTAACGGCAGCACATGGTCCTCCAAACTCTCATTTGCCCCTCAAAAGACCATTTCACTCGAGCTAGGTACCGAGCGCGAAAACTGAGGACTTACTGCACTCGACCGGAACTAACTAAAAGGCTTGCACGTGAAAAAGCAGCCATTAGTGCTCCTAAGAAAGGGTGCATTTGTATGTTTAAGTACAGAAAGCCAAACAAATTTCTTGGTATACTTCGTTTCAGCTTGGGTCCAGACGCAGCCGATGCTACGAGCGCGAGCGCGTGGCCCTGAACAGTGCTTGCATTGCACGAGCGCGCGTGCTTGGCAGGGACGCTGAAAGCCCGGAGCTGGCACCTGTAGCATCGCCTGCGTCTGGACCCAAGGAAAGACAGCTAATATTCTGCTCATATCGGAGATCGGCGCGATTTCGCATTTAGCACCGCTGAACGTGTTGACACAATTCGGACAAAACTGGCAATTTTATCTAATCTCCAACGATCGTTCAGACTTAAGGGGACACTACCCAAGAGGGTCAACGTTTGAGCCTATGACTTCATATGAATCGAATTTACTGGATATACTGGAATTTGCAAGGAAGAATGCAATAAAAAGTTTAATCTGTGTACATGAATTGTAAAAAAAAAATATAGTCGTTTTTTTCAGGAATACACCGACTTTGTTTAGGAAAACTGTCGTTAGAAAACTAATCTAACAAACGACATTTTTCTACTCTAGATCGTCAGCAGAATGCCTTTAGAGTGCAACTGTGAAAACACAATTTCCAAAAAGTAATTTAGTGAAAGCTAACATCGCAGTAAAATTTCAAATAAAGTTTATACTTTTGATGTTTTCAACAAAATCTTAACATATTTAAAAAACACATCCACATGGTAAAAAAAGAAATCCACAGTTGCATGTCCCATACGGTTACAGTTAGGAAAAACAACAAGTCAGTCTTTTCTCTTGTCCGATTGACATACTATAGTTTTCCTAAAGTAAAATAAATATATGCCAAAAGGTCGAAGGGAGAAAAATGCGTTGAAAAGGCCCCAAACCGTACCTTTTTGTTGGCTTTGGTGTACCGAAAATTATTTATAAAAAAATGACTATGCAGTGTAAACTAATGAAACTTTTTGGGAATAGTCTGTAGATGTCGGTGGATGTAAATATGGTATTTTGAAATTAAACTCTTTCTGCAGAAATTTTTTTTCTGTGTGCTGTTCCCCCTTAATGGTACACTGACCTTCTTGCCGTGAGTGAATGAGAGTAAACGATTGTTTTATCATGCATTACCCCAACTATTTGTTGACATTTGACAAATCACATTGTCGTTATCTGCCTTCGCACAGACATAATTATTCATGCAAACGTAATATCTCTGAATACTAACACACTTTTTTCTTGAACTAAACAAGTTTAAGAGTCTCTAGGAGACGCGATTTCAGTACCATTGTCTCGCCGCCAAAGTGAATGGCTACCTCGGGGCCTAAAACAGAGTTACTCGTAACAACTCAAGACTTGTCTCTGCGTCTCCCCGTGGCTAGCCTTTCTGTATATCAATCAATCATTTCAATCATTTTTTTATTTGCGTCTGTACAAGAATACAGGCACTGGAGGCATGAACAAAAAGCCGACAGATGTCGGCTTGACGAGGTTCACGCCCCCTTCCTCAGCAAACGGCAAGCAATCGAAAAAAAAAGTCAAATACTTAAGAAAAATAATCACTGTAGCAATAGTCAAAATACACGTTTAAAATTGGGATATACATTACAATGTAAAAAAAATACACTTTATATTCTAAAACAGAACTGTATGACATCAATATTCACAAAAACATCAGTTTTAAAGAATGAGATGTTAAATGTTCGATGATAATGTTATTTTCAATTAAATGGTTTAGTAAAAAAGGAAGACGATGTTTTAGCATTTGAGCACTGTAATTTGAGTTCCATAGGTGGTTCGACTGAATGGTATCCTCCATACTTCTTCGTGACGTACGTTATAAGGTCTAATATTTATTGTTAATTCCGATATGTTACTAATGTCAGGCGTGCTTTGTTTAATACTTGCTATATATCGAATAAGTAAAGTGTACTCGTACTGTTTGTTTAAGGATAGGACATTCAATGATTTAAGCAATGGTTTCGTGTGGGTTGATTGTGGTACATTTATTATAGCTCGGATCGCCTTCTTTTGCAGGATCGTTAACTTGTCTAAGTTAGTTGTTGTTGATGTGCCCCAGACCGTGACAATAATTCAAATGTGACATGAATAAAGAATTGTAAATAAGAAGTTTAATTCTGACTGGTAGACTAGAACAGAACTTGTTAAGAATGCCGACAACACTTGAAATTTTTTTTATTACAATTTGAATGTGGCTGTCCCATGACATGTTTTCATTAAACATTACACCTAAGGTTTTTACGTTCGGGACGACTTCAATGCTAGAGAGGCCAAGTTTAAGGTGCAAGTCAATATTGTCACAAATGGACAGGCGAGGAAACAAAAGAATAACTGGAAAACTGAAACGTTTAATGGGGGCGAACTTGTGCCCAAAAAGAAAAAGGAAACACAAAGATGACAGCAGAGCGTCGCGGGCGTCGGAGTCGGCGAAAGAGCAGAGTCGAACGCTGGGGCGAAACTCACTGCGGTTCGCTACGCGAAGCCCCTTATGTACACGCGTGAGCTTCTGGAATAATCGGCGCAGGAAAGTTAGACGCGTAGAACATTCGCACCTCGAACAATCACCAGGATTCTCGAATTCGCTAGAACACTAAAATGCAGGGATAAACAAAAGACACGTCGCTCCCAGGAATCGAACCCTGGCTTTTCGCGTGGGAGGCAGGTACGATAATCGTTAGGCCACGCACGCGCTGCCTGCTTGGCCAGCTGCGCGCGCGGCAATATTTACCAATTTATTATGTGGCTTAAAAATAACCGCCTTTGTTTTTGATGTATTAATGAGTAGAGAGTTGGCTTCGCTCCATTTATGTAAATGTTCCAGTGTGTTGTTAGTTGTTTCTGCAAGTGTGTCGACATTGTTAGCTGAAAAAAGTAGTGTTGTGTCATCAGCATAAATGACGAAAGTGGTGTTTGGGCTAATCGTTACAATGTCATTTATATAAATGTTAAACAGAAGCGGGCCTAATATACTTCCTTGAGGGACACCTGTTTTTAATGCTTGAAAGTCTGAAGAATAGTTGTTTATAAAAACAGATTGTTTGCGAAATTCCAAATATAATGTTAACAGCTTTAGGGTTAGTCCACGGAAACCATAAAACTGAAGTTTACTAATTAATGTCGTATGATTTATGCGATCAAATGCTTTAGAGAAATCAACAAAGACACCAAGAGTTAAAAGTTTTTGTTCGAATGATTTTAAAATGAATTCTTTTTGATTTAGTAGCGCGAGTTCGGTTGATCTACCCTTCCGGAAACCATATTGTGATGAGGTTATGAGCGAGAAACGGTCACAAAAAGAAGTCATACGACGATGAATAATTTTCTCTAGGCACTTCGAAAACACAGGAAGAATAGAAATTGGTCTGTAGTTTGAATGATCGTTTATGTCTCCACCTTTGAAAATAACTATAACTTTCGCAATTTGCATTTTTTTGGGAAAGATTCCGGATGAAATTGAAATGTTGAAAATATGGGTAATTATGGGTGTTAGGATGTCCAGTACATATTTAACAGGCTTGATTTGGATGTTGTCAATATCAGTACATTTGCTATTTCGAATTGTGTTAAACATATGATAAACCTCATGTTCATCAGTGGGGGCGAGGAAAGCGTTGTTCTCATTCGGTGTTCCTAAATAACTTGATGCATCGCTGTTTTGTGTGCCCTGTACTAGGTTTACGAAATAATTGTTAAACGAATCAGCTACAGCCTTCTCTCGTAAGGTTGATTCTCCGACCTTTATCTCGGTGACATTGTTTAGCTGTGCTGACCGGTTCAATAATTTATTAATTGTTTTCCATGTCTGGTCCGGCCTGGACATTAAGTGGCTATTAAATAAGCACAGAAGATAGTTATCTTTCAATTTTCTCAGAAGCTTTGTCAGCCGATTTCTAAACGTTTTAAAACAGCGTAAATCATCAAGATCTCTGGTTTTTAAAAATTTTCCGTACAACCTGTTCTTTTTCCTTAGCATTTTTAAGCATTCTCTGGTTATCCAAGGTTTTTGTCGGAAACTTTTTGGTCGAATTGGCTGGTATTTAAATGCTATGTTGTATATACGCGTAAATATTGTTAAGAAGGTATTGTATGCATCATCAGGATTACCCAAGTTATAAATTTCATCCCAGCCTGTGGTGTTTACTAAGGACCTAAATCCTAGACCTATGACGGACTCAAAATCCTCGACGTCACATTTGATGGACGTTGCACTCAGAATGCCAGATTCACTGGCAATGTCCAGACGCCTTCATGTCGTCGTCGCTGTTTCAGGTAACATTATATATATCCTACGAAGAACTAACTCAACGCGCATGCAACGTTAGCCATCACAACAACACGGCCATTTCAAAACAAACGCAAACTAAGAAATAAAAAAAAAATTCAGTACGCTGGGATCTCCCGTTACAAAGGGGTGAGCCGCAAATCCAAATCCAAATCCAAAATCCAAATTTTCAACGTTAAAAAAAAAAAAAAACCTGCGCGTGTTTTTGCAAAAAACAACTCCGATTTCTTTGTTTTTCTTCTTTTCTTGTCACGTGATACGCATGTTACTTGAGAGGCGAGGGGGAAAGGGTTGGCGTCGTTTCCCCTTTCGTCAGTCCGAATTGCATTTGGTGGCCATTTCCAAATTTGAAACCGAGGATTCTAGACTCTAAAACGTGACAAGCAGTCGCTTGCCACGTTTTAAATGTATTTCTCAGCATTATGTTCTTGCCGCTTCCAGGTTGACAGTTTGGAACCAATAAGAGTACGCCTGAAGAAAGCTGATTTCCCAAATTGCTTTGCATCGAGAAACTTCCTTGCTTTAAGTTACAGTGAGAGACGTTCCTGACCTAGGAGGATAATTAGGATATATTTATTGGGATTCCTTCCATCTGGAAGATTTTTCAGCATGCGTAGTACCTAAACCAAGGCTAGAATTGTAAGAACTCCTAAGAACACACAAAAAGTGTGTCCCGCGTGAGGGGAGAAACTGATGGAGGGAGAAATATGAGAGCGCCCCGGGGCGCTAAAAGGCAGTGCTCCGACAGGAATCCCTTAGTGGGTAGACACAGCAAGCTGCCTTTGTGTCTACTCGCTCATCGAACACGTTCTTACGGCGAACCCTGTCATCCAACGTTTAACATTCGAACGAGTCTACTCCCCGGTCATTACTCTCAGATCTCGACTCACTGGCATCCTCCGAGCGCTTTCGTCTGCTCCTCCCTTGCATTTTCTACCCGTTTGGACAATCGGCCTAAGCTGCCTCGTTCTAAGCATCAAGAAAATGAGTCGTGAAGAAATAGAAGCGCTCTTTGTGTAGATACTTATTCTGCTAATTTTGGGGTAATCAGGTAGTCCCCCAAACGAACAGTCAAAGTTGCCGTATAGGTTTTCATATGGTAATGGGGAGCGCAAGTTCGTCTGCCACTCTCCTTTATTCAGAGCCAATCAGAGCTCGGCGTCTTTCTGACGTCACCCCAACTCCTGCAAAAAAGCAGACGACTTGCTGTACGCATTGATTCAATTAATTTATAGAAACTATGTCGTTTCAACGATAATTTAGTTGGAAAAAACAAATACTTGCTTTTTAGGAGACTTTAAGGGATGCTGAAACAAACATTCAACTGTTCATATTCAGTGGCTCACGATCTTTCCCCGAGCCAGCAGCAGCCGCTGTGCTCGAGCACACACAACGAAAGTGACGTCATAGTCCCCGTTCAAGCTTAAGATGACAGCGAAATGTGTGGGCTCCGGGGAAACGAAGAATAAGGAGAAGGTTTTCGTCTCCACTGTGTGCTCTGGTGTAAAAGGTTGGCGATTAATTGGTCTAACAAGCATGTAGCTTTCATTGCGGGAATAAAAAGCCTGTCTTTATTATTATCTTGCCAGGATACCATATATTTCACTATTATATTAAGCGTGAATGGGTGCCTGCGATGTCAATTTTGTTGCATGTGCTCGAGCACGCCGATGGCTGCTGGCTCGTAGAAAGATCGTAAGCCACTTATTATGGACACTGCAATATTTCGCTGAGTATCCTTTTAAGTAGGAGTCAAAACGAGGTTATCCCTGAACATATTTGAGGACATAAATGTTGTGTACGAGCTAGCCACGCTCCCGGCTGCATTATAGAGCGCAGCTCTTAGGCGCCCGTTTCCGGCTTGAGCGGCGTCGCCGTCGGCGTCGGCGTCGCCGTCGCCGTCGCCGTCGGCGTAACCGCGCGGTGCATGATGGGAAATATCCCATAATGCACCGCGCGGAAAGGAGGAGGAGGAGGAGGGGAAAGAAGGAGGAGAGGAGGAAGAGGAGGAAGGAGGAGGAGGAGGGGAGGAGGGAGGAGGAGGGGAGGAGGATGAGGGAGGAGGATGGGAGGAGGATGGGAGGAGCGAGGGGGAGGAAGGAGGAGGAAGGGGAGGAGGAAGGAGGAGGGGAGGAGGGAGGAAAAGGAAGGGAGGAGGGGAGGAGGAAGGGGAGGAGGCAGGAGGAGGGAGGAGGAGGGGAAGAGGGAGGAGGAGGGGAGGAGGGAGGAGTAGAATTTGGTAGGATGAGGAGTTGAGGAGGAGGGAGGAGGAGTATACCCTCCCCTCAGTAGCCTTCCCTCCTCCTCCTCAAGAGCTGCGCTCTAGTTCGGCGTTAGAGGGAGTTGTAAACGGCTTTCATTTTTTCCTAGGTTTCTGGTTCAAATAAAAAAAAATTATTTAACGATTCACTGGTTGATTGATACTGTGATTGATGAGATGAGTGAGCAAGTGAGCGAGCGATTGACTGAATAATTGATTTGTTGATTGAGTGACGTTGAACTGGGCTTCGGACGCAATATGGGAATAATATCACTAACAAAAACTCACACCAGTTTTATTTCCCGCAGCAAAGTCCTCGATGCGTACAACGACCTTATTACATCAGCCGGTATAAAGGGATTTCAGAAAATGTGGAAGAAAAACATTCGCCACTATGGGCTTCTCAAGTTTCCGGTGCACGATGCCCTGGGGACCAGCCAAGAAATCGTCCTCAACTACCATCTGCTGCTGAATGTATGCCACATATACTTCCACCTCGGCTGCCTGTAGAAATATGGTGCCTAAAACGCGTTTTCAACTGGCATGTTTTGAATCCTATCCTGGTCATAAATCAAAATTTGCCTCGAAGTTGAGAAAACTTACGCCAAAGGGGCCGGCTTTCCATGCTGCCTTATGTCACGTTCCTGGCTGTTGGTGGTAGAAGTTCCGGCGAAAGGTGTGGGCGACGCAGGTTTCGTTGTTTTTGCGGAGCCGCCTTCCCTAAATGCCGAAGCTTCCGTCAATTGCGAAGCCAGAGTGCGAACTGCACTAGAACTGGTGTCTCATATGTCCACCACCGCAGTTACGGCAACACCAGGATTGCAGCCGGCAACAGAATGACACATTGATGACGTAATCAGGTGTAAGTCTAGGGACCTCTTATCAGGACGCAATAAACACACGAGTTGGCAACGGGTTGCACACAGGAACGTGTCTCCTTGTTCAGGCACGATCTCACGAAGAATACTGCACGATAAAATAGGGGTGTACAGGGCACTCTCTTGAGGGGAGTCAAACGATGCCCTATATATGAATCCACCGGAGAGCCATCTAACCCCACTTAATCGGAGACTCACAGTATTGTTGTGAGTCGCTAACAGATGGGGTCATTTGTCACCCCAATCGATTTCCCCGCGGACTCTTCTGACACCCCCTAATAAGTGTTCTGTTTGTTTTCCCAAGTTACACACATATCAAAATGTGAGCCTCAAAATAGAATGATCTGAATAAGCGTTCTACTCATGCCAAGCGCCCTGATATCCACTGGAGGGCTGAATGGCGTATTGAGCGAACAGGTTTCAGAGCCGTATATGCACAAAGTTTGGTCATTAATTGGTCCAAACAGGGCAAATATAAGGGCAAGTCATTGGCCGAAATAGTTTTAATGACCTTAGACGCGATGATTGACAGCTATCGTAAAGAACCGCTAGCCATAAGCATTCTCCTAGCGGAGGCAATGAACCTAACAAATTCCTTCCAATAATAATTTCTAGGTAAGTAATTAAGTATATCATTTAAGCATGGAAGTGTTCAAACTTCCGAACCTTCGTAACCGAAAGGGCAACGGACGGAACGTTGTCGTCACGGCGATATTCAGAACGCACTCAATCTTTTTGAGCTATAATTTCTTTGACCAAATTTAGTTAATAATTCTTTTGATGGCACACACGGCCGCGACCGGTGCCGCGGCAACGAAATTAAGAAATTAACGAAATCATAGCACAGACCGTAATTTCGTTTATCTTTCATTTATTTGCACTCGTGGCCGTAAGCGCTACCGCGGCCACGACGAAGTGGACGGCAAAAAATTGAGGATTCGGCTCCTTTGGATTTTTGACCCAAACCCCAAACCCGCACCCCACATTCGCAATATTGCATTATGTTTCTGGAATTTTTTTGACGATGTCACCTCTCCTGTCTCCATAAACGCACCCAGCACCATGAAGGCCAGTTCAAACACATGGCAGGGCACTCTAATAGACCATTTGCTGTCTTACCCAAGCATCAAAGAGAATGCAGGGATTGGTGTTCCACGCGCCACACGCGCACGCCTTTCCTGTATAAATGATTCGAAGTAAACAACCAAAAGAAAGCATTAACGAACGCGCGTGCAAGATGCCATTTGTTTTAGGTTTTTGCTTTGGAAAAGTTACTACTGCTGAGGCCAGCACGTGCGGCGCGTGGAACACCAATCCCTGCATTCTCCTTGATGCTTGGGTAAGACAGCAATAGGTCTATTACTGCGCGGACTTCGTGCCAAGCGCGAGTGATGGCAGCGTTCACCAGATTTTCTATCGCACCTACAGGACTGTTGCTCATGCCAGACGATACGTACTTGACGGCACGTGAACAGCGATGCATCAGCGCTTCACTGCAGGCGAGAACCGGCCTTTAAACTCCCCTTTTCCACCAATTTCATACAATAACAGATTCAGGGAATTTCAGCCTCCCCTGAAACCAAACAATACCTGTGCCGCTCCGCGCTAATTGTTCAAATAAATCCCAGCTCATTCTTACTTCACAAGTTCATCATGAGGGGAATATGCGGCCCTGGAGGCGGCGACGCTTTCGGCGATTCATTCCGCCCCCTCCGGCTCCTCTCATTGACCAGACTATCATAATATACGGCGCTCACAGGTATGAGGCCACCGGAAATAAGCGGCTTTTTGGGGAAGTGAGCGATTGAGAGGCTGTTTAGCTCTTTCGACTGCTGGTTTGAACAGCGTCCAATGCGCTGGATTTTTTTATCTTCTTTTTTTCACCACAAGCGAGCCTGCTTGTGGTGCAGTAACCGCGCATTCCAACCTTAGAAGGCTCCCGGGAAGCCATTGGAGAGGGAAAATTTGAAATTTTAGTTGATCAAGTGCGCCTATACATGTCCGACATTAAAATGCCTCACTGTCGTCATTTAATTCAAAACTGGATTATTTAAACCAACTCAAAGACACAAGTAGCCGAGCAGGCGCCCGACATCCAGGACACAGTATTTGAACGCAGCTATGCGCCATCCTGCCCCCTGTTGGGAGTAGTCACTGAAGGCCATAGCTGTGTGCGCGACTGCTGAGCGCGTTCTGTTCGCGAGCTTCCACAGTTTTTTTGCAACGTGAAGTCCACACAATGAAGATTGCCGTTCTTAACAGCCCAGCCATAGCTGTGGCACTGTGTGCGCGACTGCTGAGCGCGTGCTGTTCGCGAGCTTCCACAGTTCTTTTGCAACGAGCAATCCACACCATCAAGATTGCGGTTTTTAGAAGCCTTTTAATATGAGCTCGCTCTGAGCATGCGCTCTAAACAGCGCCCTCACATATGGCGCAAAAATGAATACTCCATACGGAAAGTATTCACTAGCAGCCATAGCTGTGTGCGCGACTGCTGAACGCGTGCTGTTGGCGAGCTTCTACAGTTCTTTGGCAGCGTGCAATCCACACCACCAAGATTACCGTTCTTAGCAGCCTAATATTATGAGCTCGCCCTGAACATGCGCTCTAAACAGCACCCACAAATATGGCATAAACTGAATACTCTCTACAGGGAGTATACACTAGCGGCCATAGCTCTGTGCGCGACAGCTGGGCGCGTGCTGTTGGCGAGCTTCCACAGTTATTTTTTAACGTGCAAACCACACCATAAAGATTACCGTTATTAGCAGCCTATTATTATAAGCTCGCTCTGAGGATGAGCTCTAAACAGCACCCACAAATATGGCGTAAAATAAATAATCCCCATAGGGAGTATTCACTAGCGGCCATAGCTGTGTGCGCAACTGCTGAGCGCGTGCTGTTGGCGAGCTTCCACTGTTCTTTAACAACGTGGAATCCATACCACCAAGATCGCCGTTCTTAGCAACCTATTAATATTAGCTCCCTCTGAGCATGCGCTCTAAACAGCGGCCACAAATTTGGCGTAAAATGAATACTCCCTATAGGGAGTATTAACTAGCAGCCTTAGCTGTGTGTGCGACTGCTGAGCGCTTTCTGTTGGTGAGCTACCACAATACGTTTGCTGTGGCAATCCACACTATCAATATTGCCGTTCTTAGCAGCGTATTAATATCAGCTCCCTCTGAGCATGCGCTCTAAACAGCACCCACAATTATGGCGTAAAATGAATATTCCCTATGAGGAGTGTTCACTAGTAGTCATAGCTGTGTGCAAGACTGCTCAGCGCATTCTGTTGGCGAGCTTCCAAAGTTATCTGCAACCTGCAATTTACACCATCGAAATAGTCGGTACTAGCAGCCTATTATTATGAGCTCGCTTTGAGCATGCGCTCCAAATAGCACCCACAAATAAGGCGAAAATGAATATTCTCTTTAGGGCGCATTCACTAGTGAAAAAGGGTTGTGCGCGACTGCTGAGCGCGTGCTGTTGGAGAGCTTCCACAATTTGTTTGCAACGTGTAATCCACACCATTAAGATAGCCGTTCTTAGCAGCCTATTAATATGAGCTCGCTCTGAGCATGCGCTCTAAACAGCAACCACAAATGTGGCTTAAAATGGATACTCCCTATGAGGAGTATTCATTAGCAGCCATAGCTGTGTGCGCGACTGCTGAGCGCGCGCTGTTGGTGAGCTTCCACAGTTCTTTAGCAACGAGCAATCCACACCATTAAGATGCCGTTCTTAGCAGCCTAATAATATGAGCTCGCTCTGAGAATGCGCTCTAAATAGCACTCATACATTTTGCGTAAAATGAATACTCCCTATGGGGAGTATTCACTAGCAGCCATAGCTGCTTGCGCGACTGCTGAGTGTGTGTTGTTGGCGAGCTTCCACAGTTCTTTTGCAAACTGCAATCCAGCCCATCAACATTGACGTCCTTAGCAGTCTATTAATATGAGCTCGCTCTGAGCATGCCCCCCAAGTAAAGTAGTGGAAAAATAGCCGGCCTCCAGGTGAGGCGCTTCGTGTAGAACCTACCAGGTAGCGCTGGTGTTCGATTCCGGAGCACTCCTGCCAGCGAAGTTCGCGCCAAGCTTAGCTGTTTTTGATCTTAGCGGTTCATTAGTGTGGCCTATGTATGCTTTATGGGTGTTTCAACGTCTATGAATTAATGTTTAATGCTTACTTGGGCAATGTAGTGAAAACCGGGGTAACCAGTCTTGCATGCTGGCGCGTAGCGGTGTGGATCCGTCTTCTTTCTCTTCGTTTTCACTTGCTTAGCGACAAGACTCGAACCTATGTAATCACAATGCCAAGCCCTTGACATTCACGAAAACAAATCGCGAAAACGACCACAGACACCACAGGAACCATCTGAGAACGTACGCGACGCCATATCCCATGTTACAGTAGCCAAGTCCTCCGGATTTCGACAACAGCGCCACTCGCGGCAGTCTACACTTCTGGCTTCACACAGCCGATGGGTCGGCGCCGACGCTTTTTCCACTACCCCTATATTCTAGTTCACTGTACCCCAAGGAGCACCCACAAATAAGGCGCAAAATGAATACTATCTTTAGGGCGCATTCACTAGTGAAAAAAGGGTTCTGAGCGACTGCTGAGCGCGTGCTGTTCGCGAGCTTCCACAGTTCTTTTGCAACTTGCAATCCACACCATTAAGACTGCCGTTCTTAGCAGCCTAATAATATGAGCTCGCTCTGAGCATGCGCTCAAACCCGCACCCACAAATATGGCGTAAAATTAATACTCCCTATAGGGAGGCTTCACTAGAGGCCATAGCTGTGTGCGCGACTGCTGAGCGAGCGCTGTTAGCGAGCTTCCACAGTTCTTTGACAACGTGCATTCCGCACCTTCGAGATACTCGGTTTAGCAGCCTATCATTATGAGCTCGCTATAAGCAAGCATTTTTAAAGGTGCCCTGAAATGTGGCATCCAACAAATATTCCCTATATTAAAGATCAACGGCATGACGTCGCCCATAATTGTAGTTGATTCGCGGTGAAAAGCTCGCTAGCGGTTTGTCTGTTTTCCTCACTCTGTGTAGTGCACGTCTTACACACGCGGTTATGTTTTAATTTTTAGAGTGCATAGAAGCTTGGCATCGCGCGTGCTAGGCATCGCGCTGCATACCGCCATATTAAAGGCGATATGCAGCGCCTTGTTCGACTCCCAGGGACTTTCAGAATTTCTCGGTCCAATGGCGCACATCAACACCCTCGGAGCTCTATGACGTCTATCAGAACAGGATTTTATTTAACTCCCTATGTGTCCGGCTGACACCCTCATATGCAGTCTTAAATATCCAGTGCGTTTACTTTTCTTCGAAGCAATTTTCAGAGCCACTCGCTACCATCGACGAAATACACTTGGCCAATGTCGAGGCTGTAAACATGTTTGGCCCTTATAGTATAGACTGCGTAGCGGTACGGAGAAGACGTTTTACGTGTGTACGTCATGCTCGGTGTCGCTGCATATTTAATAATTTTTATGTCCAAGCATATTTACAGATTCGTCATTCGCGGGATTCCCTCTGTTGGTTAGTGGACACGTGTATATTTATTTCCTCGAGGAAGCAATTTCAAATTACGAGTTAATTCTTTCTATATCTGAACCTAACGAAAGAGTGACGCACAAAGATACGTATGTACGGCAAGCACAAAACATGAGTTTAATTAAAAATTCAACATGTTAGTTTCAATATCTTAATATTTGTCTCGTTGTGTCCGGCAGTGTGCCGCAAGATGCTAGCACCACTACGTCAGTGACGGCCTTGAGGACATGCTTGGGTTAAAGCATGTAAAATATTCTCCACGCTATACTCGCAGCGCGCCCTCAAAGACTCTTGCTCTCCAAGAGCCGGGGGTATTTTTCCGTACACTGCTATGCACCAGAAAAGAAGGAATCAACATCGAGTAAAAAGTTAGATGTGCAAGGATACCTAGAAAACTATATTGCTTGCACGATTATTCATGCAATGTTCAAATATATGGCTGATGCTGACTATGAAATATCCAGTACATGGAGGATTTGCGCGATGTCCGCTATGTAATCAATCATCTCTCGAAGTGTCACTTCGACACCCGCAAACCAGAGCGTGTCCTCACCAGTCGAGTGAGCTTGCAGCTCTCCTATCACCTCTAATAAAGGAAAAAAAATTCTGACATACCTAAAAGACGCTTACCACGTGTGCCTTTGAGGTAGAGAACGAGAAAATGCACCACCTGTTCAGTAGCTGTTGAACACTTTGAATTCGGTATGTTTTCTTTTTTCTTCCTTTTTGTATGTTATTTTATATTTCCTACCAAGGCGCAACCAATATTGAACTTCAAAAGCGTAAATTTTATTTCATTACACCCTTTTTTTTCTTTGCGCATCATTTTTTTATTTGGCTCGAAAAGCTTGACAGCGATCTGGTGAGTATGTTTATCGATGTAACGTGCATTTGTTCTCACAAATACTGGGAAAGCTTTGCTTTAGCGAAATTCAGTTCCGGGGCCACCTCACAAATGGCACCAGCGTGCCAGTGTCTCGTCTTGTTGTGAGTGATCGGAATAGAGCCTTTTTCAAAAAGTGGGCAACATCTAGTCATTGCTTTGCCAACTTCCCGAGTCAGCCATTGCTTGATCCTCTGAGAATAATAATAAGAATAATAATAAGAATGCTTATTTTTCTATCAAGCAAATGATGGCGGGAGACCGAGGAAAAAAGCTGCATCATGCAGCTTGACGAGTCCCAGGCCCCTCTTTCACACAAACAGCAGTGGCACAAGAAAAACTAAACAAGACGAAATGACATTGAAAAATTAATCAGGCGGAGATATTAACGTTTTTCTTGGTAACATGATGCATACATTGAGAGTTCTATGTAACTATATATTTGTCTGATACAATGATACATAGCATATATACATTGAAAGGAAACATACACAGAAAATGCCATACATATATACATTTAGATTTATACACAAAAAACACGAAGTAATATACATCTCAAAGCTCTGGAAAGTACTACTAGAAAGAAACACCGGAAAAAATTATCGAATATCTTTTCTCGATAACTTCATTGGATCAATATTTTTGAAGGTAAGAAAATTAAGTAGGTTTGGAAGCGTATAGGATAACATTTGCTCAGCATAAGTCGTTCTAATATTGAGTAACTTCCAATTTCGCAAACTATCAAGTGGAGTAAGTTGGCACCTTTGGAGCTAGAGAAGCCAGGTCAATCAGGAGAGAATGCATTGGGCATGAGGGTTGCGTGAGCTTTCTGCGGGAGCTCGGATCCAGACACACGATTCCAGCCCCAGAAATGTCCACCCCCATTTTGCCTCAAAGGGTTTTGAAAAGGGTCTATTAAACTTGGTCATGAGCAAACACAAGCTTGTAAAAGGGCTTTTACTAGTTTACGTGTACCAAAATGCGCGGACCACAAACTCGTCCCTTTTTGCGTCACTACAGAGACTGAGGAGTCTTCAGGAAGAACACAGAGGTGGAGTTCGCGACAAGACTGGGTATCTCGTCCTCGGAGTTGCACTCTACGCCCCACGCACGTGGGTTGCGCACGACTACTTAAAAGACCTTCTTAAGTAAGCCATGACTCGAGGACTCATATATGGCTTTCTGACTAAATTTCTTTGCTTTTAACGCAGAATGTGTGTTATGAGCCTATTTTCATGAAGCTATGTAACGTTAGGCTCTAACCTTTGGCTGTAACAGCCGGCTGTTAGATCTGTGTAGGCTGTATCTGCAACAGTTGTTTGATAGAGCTGTATAGTTTGAATAAGCCGTAGCTGTGTAGGCTGTAACATATAGGTTGTATAAACTGTAAATGTGAAGACTAACAAGATATAGGCTGTAACAGCTCTATAGGTTGCAACTGTTTAGACTAACACTGTATATGCACTAACAACTGTATACGCTGCACGTGTAGAGGCTTCACAGCCGGCTGTTGGAGCTGTATATGTTGTAAAATCTATAAAAAACGATTGTTGCACTGTTACAGCCTATAGACTAGAGGTTGTGTCACTGCGCAAGCCGGTTGTTACAGTCATCACAGCTTATGCAGCCTATACAGCATTACAACCTATAGAGTTACAGCTTACGCAGCTGTAACCAACGGTCTTAGATCCATCTTGGTCAGTCGACGAGCTTCGGAAAACGCCTGACGCCTTTTTGCGGCGCGTCCATTTAAAGGCGCTTGCTACACTATCAGCCCGCCCTATGAACAAACGCGGCAAAACCGGTGAAACGTCGAATGCACATTTCCTGAGGTGAAAAGTGATTGTATTTGGTATTTATAGTAAACAACAGTTTGGCGCAATACATGACGCAAAACGAGCGTCGTTCGAAAACTGTCCTTCTCCGTTGCTAGTGGTGGCTTTGGCTCCGGTAGCGCTAGGAACGCCATCCGCCCTTATCTGATCCCGTTCCAGCACAGAGAGGAACTGCTTTGAGCGCCGCTCTTCTGTGGAGCTTGTCAACTGCTCTAAGACCGTTCGCTGTAACAGCCGGCCGTGACAACTGGCTGTAACCCAAATTTGAAAAAAAAAACACTTCACGCTTATAGAAAATTTTATAAAAAGACTTCACTCCCGGAGAAGGTTTGAAATCACCACCTTGTGATTATGAGCTAAGCGCATTGTCCACTGAGCTATTTTTTTTGACTGATCTATTTGAGGTCGCTGGTTGGTAGGCCACAGATGCGAACTTATTGGCGTGACATGCAGTGTCGCAGTCGCTTGCTTCGCGGCTTTTTCTCTCATGCTGCGCCGTCTCAGGGCGTCGATCAGAAATGGAAGCGAATCTTCGGTAGGAGGTGCCGTTCAGACGCCCTTCTCTTCCTCCTTGGCATGTGACGCATTCTGTGCTTAAAGAAGGACCTGCAGAAATATCCTCCCGCCTGGCGGAAAGTCCTCCTCGCCCTCTTTTTTGCCCATTGCCTCTTGTCTAGCTGGCTGGCGAGGCGTGGGAAGGGCAGGGGGTGCGATGCATCCCCACAGCAATTGAACGTACTTTTCATACTTATTCATGGTTTCTCAAATAAGGCGTGTAGAACGCATCCAAGAGATCTGGTGGTTTCAATATGTAAGAACGATTTACATGTTTCCAAATCATTCAGCACCCTCAAAACGCCAGTTTATCACGCTCCAACCTGCCTCAAATGGGGAACGATGGAAGAGACAAATATGTATCAGGCACGGGCATCTTAGCGGATCTTTGTTTTCGTAGAGCACGCACAAATTATTGTGTACCTAACTCGCAGGATGTGAAGGACAACGAAATGTGGACAACATTTATATCTACGCATCCCAACAACCGCATGAGTTGAAAGGGCATCAAGGGTGGGTGTAGATATTAGGACGTTTTAGTGGATCGTTTTTAGCTCTCCGATAATGGCCGATTCACACGACGAACTGATCCGCGGACGAATTGACCACGTGACGACATGTCCGCGGTTCGTCTGTCTCCCAAGCGGATCCAAACGAGGAAGACGACAAGCAGACGCCAGCGAGGACGGCCCGAACCTGTTCGCCACTTTACAGTGCCGCGAAACTCCAACTTAGCACCGTGGCACCGTTGTCCAACAGAGAAGTCGACGTTTGCTACTGCGATAAAGAATCGTACGCCGCTGTTACGTACAGATCGAGACAAAACACCGTGATAGGCGTCGCGCGAAACGCTACTTGTTTTACTAACCCAAGGCTTGACAGTGACACAGTCGTCGTTCTGCGCCATAAGGGTTCGGCGTAGAAGCGACGAAGTTCTGGGCTCGCGGAGGGTCGTTCGGAGATGCCTTAACGCACTCTGTGCTCGTGCAGAACACTTAAGTACACCACAGCCAGAAGAAAGGTCTTGCTCGGTTAAAGGCTGATAGGACGTGCAAGAATTATCGCAGCGTTCTAGGCGAGTTTTGACGAGAACTTCATGACACGTATTCGGAAGGAGTACCGGAACCTGCGTCGCGTCAGCCGGACAAAGTTTGTGCAGTTTCTTTCACGCGTGGAACCAAGAATCGCGCGACAAAATAAACCAGCAAACGCACAAAACACAACGATGCGCCATTTTTGTTTTAATCGTCCAAAAGGAAAAACGAACACAAAAAACAAACCGAAGAAAGCATAGTACCGTTGCCAGACTAAACGCTTTTCAAGTCAACCTGCCACCTAAAATCCGCGAGTGAAAAGGCGCTCGACTTTATCAGTCCGCGGGTCCGCGGGCGAGGCACGTATCGCAGGGATCGGTGACGTGGACGTCACTTGGTGCACGGTCCGCGGACGAAAATCGCGGTTCGGTCCGCCGTGTGAATCGGCTATAACCATACCCCACAACGATATGTTAGCTAGCCTTGCTGTGAGCATTCGTCATCCAGCGCAGATATCGAAGCGGAAAACATAATAGGGAGTTTTTGGTAGATCGTTTCTGCGGTCCCGCAACCCTCTCCGCAACCCGCTACAACACCCGGAACTCTACAGTCAAGGCCATCGGCGCGCAGACGCAGTACCGGCTTCTTCGGTGTGGAGGGCTTAGCGGAGGTTGGGAGTTTCCGTAGACCGCGGAGTTTCCGTAGACCGCTAAGCCCTTCGCAACGAAGAAGCCGCTACTGCGCCTGCGCTCCGATGGCCTTGACTGTAGAGTTCCAATATCTTAGCAGGCAACGGAGAACGTTGCGGTTCGGCGAAAACGTTCCACGAAAACTCCCTATTAGTGAGTTTGCGTAGATCGTTCCCGCTGTCCCGCAACGTTTTCCGCAACACCGATACGAGATCCGGGACTCTGCAGGGAAGGCTAGCACCGCGCATGAGGCAGTAGTGGTGTCTTCATTCCGGAGAGCGTTGCGGAGGTGGAAAAACCGTCTCAAAGACTCCTTATTAAAGCTCCTATAGGGGAGTTTAGCGTGTCGCGTTATCGTTCAAACTTGCTTGTTTCGGTACTACAGCACCGGCTGCCAGTTCAAAGTATTCTTCGGAGTCTTCAGGAAACTAAACCAAAAGCAGCCCTTTCTTAGCATGTCGCGGGACTGTGATTTGGCATTTTAAAAGCATTGTAGGTACACTACTCCTCACAGTTAGCACGAACCAACTAGCGCCGGTTTTTTCCGTTTTTGATTTCTTAGAAGCTAATATGTTTAGAAAACTGTTATATGCGAATATACAACTGAAGTAGTAGATCTTAGTGCTAGATAATGCATTACTGGGTAAAAAAAAAGTGCCGGTGTTTTGTTCGCATTAACAGTGTCGCGTCATGTACCTTTACATTATCTGAGTAAAAAAAATAAGTTCAATATACAAAAAAAATCTTTTTTTTATAGCTGGAAAGTTATTTTCCTTCAAGCCATTCTATAAAGAGTGTCAAATCGCTTGACGTAGATAATAACTCTAAACGGACAGTGTAAAAGTGTACAAGCAAAATGTATATCTGGCGTAATGGAGGTTTTGTTCAAATATTCGAGAAATAGACTTGTCTCTTACTCTGCGTGACACAGCAAGCGCAAACAAAAAAAATGAGATTTTAATGCAAGGGTCATGAAGATTTTAGTGTACAGGAACAAATTGATGCAACGTTAAGTTGGTGACCAATAACAGCACTCTTTCCCGAATCGCTTGTATAGAAATGACAAATTTCGGTTTAAAAAAAATCTTTTCGTCTAATAAATTTACTAACTCTGCTTGCACTGATTGTGTAACGGTATGCGTACAACACGCCACACTGTTAACACGAACTAGACATCAGCGCTTTTTACTTTTTTGCCCCTGCTATGTATTTTTTTCTAAACATCATTCACTTCTCACAAGAAAAAACGGACGAGAAAAATCGCCGATAGGTTGTTCGTGTAAACTTCATGGCGCAGTTTACCTATGCTTTAAAATGTCAATTTACTATCATGTGTCATGTTAATACAAACGAGAAGCAAAGACTTATTTCAAGTGGCAGCTCGTGCTATAGCACCGATAAAAGCAATGTTGAACGCTAACGCAACACGTTAAACTCCCCAATAGGGGTTTCAAATATTGCATTTTCCGCTCCGACAGCCGTGCTCAATAAAGAATACTCGCAGCAAGCCTAGCTTATATATCGTTGTGAAGTACGGTTATGGGAGAGCTAAAAACGATCCACTGAAACTTCCCTACTATTGACACTCACCCTTGCGCTCTTTCAACTCATGTGGTTGCTAGGAACTGTAAATATAAATCTCATCCCCTTGCTGCTCTTTACACTCATGTGGCTGTTAGGATGTGTAAATATAAATTTCATCCACATTTAGTTGGCCACCATATCCTGCGAGTTAGGCACACAATAATTTGTGAGCACTCTATGAAAACAGAGATCCCCTAAGATGCCCGCACGTGGTACACATTCATATTTTCCATCGTTCCCCATTTGAGACAAATTTGAGCGTGATGGGCTGGCTTTCGGAGGATGCTGAATGTTTTTGTGAACATGTAAAGCATGCTCACATATTGAAATCCCCAGCTCTCGCGCATACGTTCTGCACCACTTATTTGAGACCCCGAGAGTAAGTATGAAAAGTACGTCGCAGGTTTTCAGTAAGCGTTTACTTCGCCACAGGCTACAGACAAACAACTTTGTGAGCTCAAATGGGTGACTGCCAGAGCACAGCCTTCAAGCTTCATGAAACATTCACCCGGAGGGCTAGGCTTTGCGAGGGGCCAAAAATTCTGCTGATCCTAGGTTTATCCTCCCAGAAGAAGCCGTTACAAAAAAGGACCTTCCCCCGCCTCGCCATGAAGCTAGACAAGAGGGAAATGCCAAAAAAGATGGCGAGGAGGACTTTCCACCAGGCGGATGAATATTCTGCAGTTCCCACTTTAACAGTCTTAGTGAGCATGACCACGCTTGTGTAATGTTTTTCTCAGCTTCCGAGAGTTTGTCTAACGTTTCGCACATTTCACTTTTTAAGGGCACTAAAGTGGTTTCTGATTTCATCTGTTTATGGTCGTGACTCGTGACTCGAGTGTTGGGTAAAGTATCTCTAAAACGTTTTTTGAAGTTAAGTACAAAGTAAATGAAAGGGAATAACTTCAAGTTAGGTAGTAAGCACGCCGGGTAGCAATGTAGATAAAGAAAGCAATCACAATCCCATAAGACAAAAATCTTTCTCTGCTCAAGCCACGTTTTACGGGAAGAGCGCTTGTGTGTAACTTAAAAAGAAACGTTTTTATAGAAGGGGGCACTGATAATTTTTTAACTCTACTTCAAACACCCTTCCCTAGACTTGCATTGAATATAGCATGGTGCATCGGCACTGTGAAGACAGTATCATTCATGCGCCGTGTTTATCACATACACGTGACACCCACCAAGTATTCCCGAGAAAGACGCGCGGACTGAAACTGACACGCATGAACCACTTCACGATGAAAACAACTAATTCTACATTGTTCATTAAAACAAGAGGAAACGACGAAAATGAGAGTTCGTCTGGCCGTCAGGTCTGAACCATAGCCAGAAGAACTTGGTTAGTTTGTTCTCTAAGGAAGCCAAGCAGACACGCTTGCACAGAATTACCCTGTACATCTTACCATTCTTCTCTGTTCCTCTGACCAGGAGTGCACCGATTGATGCAGTGATAATCCGAACCCACTTTGATATTGAAGATAGCAGAGGTAAATGCTTCAACACAGGGCCAAGTGTCTACGCCGGAGCTTTTTACGACTACCAAGTGTCAGTGGTGAGAAACCTAATGCACTTGCGATGCTGTATCTCTTAAGTTTGGGCAGTGCATTTGGCGAAAAGAATCGAAGATTTTGTGGTCGCGTTCAAGATAACCTTTAATACGATTTTTTACGTTATTCGTGGAGGCTAAACTAACATAATTTCATTAAAGTAAATAAATGAGTGAATAAAAATGACTGCAACAAAAAAGCTACAAAAATGAATCCTTAAATATTGATAGGGCACGTAAAGAGCAAGGTGCATTTTATTTGTTTATTTAATTTGTTTTTTGTTCTTTCAGACGCTCCGTTAGAACGAGTAGAGATATACAGACACTCGTTTGTAAAACATCGCAGGCTGTGTGGTCTAACGCTGCAGTTAGCCCAACTTACTAAGCTGTATTCATTTGAATGCTGAGCCCGTTACACCAAGATATGTAACAAAATCGAGGGTAATTTTTAGTACGTAAATCCCTATCACGTTGCTGAGGTTTGGGGGGGGGAGGGGGATCGGTGGCCGAGTGGGCTAGCGCACACCAGTTCGGAGCACGTGGAGCGAAAGCTCGCGCTGCAGAACCCAGGGATCCTGGGCTCAATCCCCACCCCTGCCCGTTTCAATCTGTATGAGCATCTTACCGGCGTGCGGTCGTGTATCACTATTGCGTGGTGCAGGTTAAAGATCCCAGGCTGGCGGTTGTACCGCACTGGCTAAATTGCTCATCTTCAGTTGAGACACCAGACGCCCACTGAGGTAGACTAACTTCCGGCTATATAAACATACACACAACAATTTGCTTTTTGCTGAGAGTTGTCCCCTTCCATTAACTGTAGCGAAATTTTGTTACAATTACTACCTAAATGTAAGAAACTGTATGTTTCCCGTAGATTTGTGTCAGTTTAGATATCGGTAATATGAAGTGCCAGGGATGAGATGCGGTTAAAACTCTGACAATAACAAAACTCTCATCAACAGATTTTGCATAATTTATTTTATTTTTGGTTCATGAAGCTTGTATAGGCCAGCGAGGTCCCGATTGCCGTTTACAGTAATTTAGCGTCAGTAATTTTAATCATACAATACCTAGCAAGGAGCGTAACCTCAAACTCAGTGGTGAAATCCAGTCACAAAATTACTTTGTTCGTTAGCGATCTTAGATTATACCGAGGGAATTCGCGATTTTTTGAAAAATTAAAAGGTTACCAGTAACGTCGTCACTTGTAACGCGTTGCTTTGAGCGCTCCCTCTAGCCAGAGCCATATCCACTTTGATATATCAAACCTTTTTACTAGAAGCGTCCACTATATAAGGTTATTCTTCGAGAGAACACGATCCGGCTACATGCCCGTGCAGTTCGCTCAAAATATATGTTTTTTTTTTAATTTATTACATTAGAAGTGAAGCGGAGCACTGTAGCGTAAAATATAGAAAAGCTGTATCCCCGGTATACAAGCCTCCTTTTGCCGGTTCGTGTACGGGAGTGGTGGGCGTAGTTTGAGTTTTTATTTTTGTTATTTTTGCGGGTATACGCGATATCGTGCGAGGCTTTAGTTTGTCTTACGCATATATTGCCGTAACTTTTGTGCATACCTTGTCTGTCACAGAAAAAGTGCCGCTTTAGGAATGGATCGCTACGAAAACAGGTTACCGACAACTAAAACTTCAAGTTGACAAATCGCTCCACAAGTTCACCGACACAAAATATGTGAAGGCATCGAGCCCCGCATTGGGTGGCAGTAGAGTGTTTGACATAACCTCTCTGGTATTTTATTCAAGCGATGAATCTCCACGGTTCTTAAGAATACAAACCTTTGCAGATATCTGCCAACTTTTGTGCTCGCGGTTCGCGGGGCTTTCAATTCGCGTCTTTCAAAAGTACCACCAGTCGCTTTTTGATTTAAAAAAAATGTCTCCCGCGGTCGTTGGAACCCTTTTGTGGGGTTAAATAGTTTATGCAAAGGTGTAGGACCATGGATTTTAAGAGATATACATTTTATTGTAGAAAGTGCATAACGAATCCAAAATGCGCCAGCTAAATCTACGTGTTAATTACGGAAAGCAGAACTACCAACATGCGAATCCTCACAATCATGTCTACGTTGAAATAGCGGGTAGCCCCGTCAACAACACTTGGAGGTGTACACTGGCCAAATAGCAGCGTTCTTCAACCATATATAATTTATTACTAGAAAATATAAAAATAAGTTACCAAAAGTACCGCCACCACAATTAAGACGACGCTTTGTTTGACCTATATAGCAAAAACCACAGTGAAAAGGGATCTTGTAGACTATACCTGAAACACATGTAACACACCTTTCCCTGTGTGTTTTTAAACAACCTTTCTAGGCGGAAGTGAATGGAATCAACCGTTTCAAACTGCTACCTGTGCTAAACGCCATGCGTAGACCAAACTTATCACCAACAGATTTTAGGTTGTGTGAAATGTTATAGACGAACAGTATGACTACAAACTTTTTTTGGTCGGGTATTTTCCTACTTTTTTGTCTTTTGCAACCATGTACGAAAGCTGCTTGGAAATAAATTCTTGAGGATACTTTGCATCATTAAGCCGGGAAAACACAACCTGATTCAACGTCATAATGGAGTGCCAACATCACTTTTGAACCGCGTTGTTAATCATGTTTCGAACCCATTCTGCCTTGACATACTTTGAATGGCAACAATCAAAGGGAAGTACTGGTTTAGCCTTTACTTTGCCATACGTACCAACATAACCCGGGGACCAATCTGAGCTGGAGGTCTAAATACTGAAGTCCGTTTTTGGAGGGCTTTTCAATAGAAAAATGGAACTCCGGTGCCTCTCTGTACACGGCATTCTCGATTGAACCAGCAAGGGCTGAGTCACGGACACATACCAATATGTCATCCACGTATCGTCTTGTAACTACTGAGCTCGGGTGATAATTTTCGACCATCTGATGCACTTTTAGGTGTAAGCTTCGGAGGTATATTTTTGAAAGGGACGGGTTCACAGCCGAACCAATACACACGCCCTGACGTTGAATGCATTTTTGCTCATCGTGAATGAACACTGCCGGTTTTAGACACAGTTCAATTATCCTTAGAAAACCATTGATCTCTATACCAGACTGGGACTGAAACCGAACTCAATTCTCCTCTAGAAGCGAGCGGACCCTAGAAAGCACAGTAGCTGGTTGGAGTAAATAACACAAATCTCCTATATTCCGGAGAAAAATAGTGGAAACGCTACAAACAAACGCTTGAATATCTGATATCAAATCCATGAAAGAACCTAATGCTAGCGGGCTTCTGAAATCAAGTCAAGAAACACCATCCTGAAGGAACGTGCAGACAGTTTTTTGCCACGTGTCATCTTTGTTGATAACTACTCTCAGAAGAAGGTCAACTTTGTAGTCTTTCAAACAGAACTTAATGGCAAACAAATCTTTCATGTTACCATTTAGTCTGGGAGCCAAGGACGTAAAGTCACTGTCTTTAAAATTCTTTACTATTTCCCTCTTGTGTCGGCCCAGATCCCTATTTAAAAATCGAAATTACCCAGAAACAGCGAGGTTACATTTCTCCAGAAACTTAATGGAAGGCAGAACAGCAAACAGCTTCGATTTGTCTCTTCCAAGAAGCTTCACCTCTTTCTCTTCTAACTCTTTCTTAACCTGAGTTACCATCTTAAAGTTTCCAACATCTGGCCTGTACGAAGCATCTACTAAGGACGACGCTCTCTAAAAAGCCGTCGACACAAGAGGACTTTTCTCAGCTGGTTTTGACACAGCGTTAAACATGACGTCTATTGCAGAAAAAATATCGAAACGAGAGGGCTTCACATTCACGCAAAACATCGGACCATCTGGAGAGCTGAACGACAAAGGGATTTACAAGGGCAGTTTTCATCGCGATAACCGCTGACATCAACCCAGGTTTCGGTGACTTGCTTGTTCTTTTCTTCTGCCTCCAAGACCGGGAAATTGTATCACAGTTTTTTCAATTTACTGCTTGCCACTGAGTATATAAGGTGGAAGCGTGAAAACGTTCTCCAATGAAAGCGGTCCGCAACTGATCCGCGAGTTGACTCACAGTTCATAGATGATCTCTTGTGCAGTTTTGGTAGTCGTTGAGGATCGTCCTCTTCCGATGCCATTCAACTTGCAAGGTCTCCAGTTGGAGAAAGCGTTCAGGGTTCACAAACTTGTACCACAGACACATGGCGATGTAAGAAAGTTCCACTTCCATCTCTGACATCCGATAGCCGATCTTACAGAGAATCCACAAGTGGGCGTAGAATTTACGCCCACTTGTTGTGGATTTTCGGGTCTTGAATCCGGTGTCGGGAAACCTGGCATGCTTCATCGGCTCATTGAGCAACAACTCAAGCGTTGCCACTCCCATCGTCAGCTGGCTCGAGGGGCAGCATCACGTCTAGCATGGTTGTTACCTTTCAACCATTTCACAGCTGTAGAGGTGTAACACCAGTAATGCCTTGATTCGCCGTGTTGTAGGCAAACATGACGTAAGGTAATACCTCAACCCACATCTTGTGCTCCACGTCAACGTACATGGAGACCATGTCAGCGATGGTCTTGTTTGGCCGTTTTGTCAGCCAGTTTGCCTGTGAATGTTACGCTTTTGCTCAACGATTGCTGGTGTGAGTGAGCCGGAGGATCTGTTGACTTAGCTGTGCCATAAACGACGACCCTCTGTCTGTAATCAGTACTTCAGGGCACCATTCATGCCTGAGGACGATTGATTGAACGAAGAACTTGGCGACTTTCAATGCATGCCCCCGATGAAAGGGCTTTTGCCATGGCGTATTGTGTTAGATAATCAGTAGCTACGATTATCCAATCGATTTTCATGGTCGACTACGAAAAAAGACAAGGCAAATGCATTCCGATCTGCTGGAACGGTGCAGTTGGCGGAGGAATTTGTTGCAGGAAACCTGCCGGCTTCGTCGGCGGGCTCTTGCGTCTCTGGCACCCTGGAATGATCGTGTGTAGTGGTAAACTGTTTTGGAAAGATTGGGTCAGTAGTACTTTTGACAAATACGGGCCAGTGTCCGGACGTTTGGTCGTCGTGGCATGCTTGAACGGTCTCCTCTCGAAGGGCGGTCGGAATTACCATCAGACACGTCGAGTTGTTGTCCTGGAAATTTTCTTTGTAGAGTACATCTTGCCGAATGACGAAAGCAGGTCGGGCTCATATGAAGGCACGTAGAATGGCACTTCCTTGATCTTCCAGGTGCTCTTTTAGTGCGTGGAGCTCAGGATCATCTCGTTGACATCGTGCCGTGTTGTCGGGGTTCACTGCGCCTAGAAAGCACTTTTTGTCATCGTCGTCGCTGTTGCCGAAAAATGACTCGACAGGGGATTTGGACAAGCAGTCGGCGTCACTGTGCAGGCGGCCTGACTTGTAGAACACAGTCATTTTGAACTCTCGTAGTCTGTGACTTAATCAAACTAGGCGTTCTTAAAGGTCCTTGAGGCTCCCGAGCCAGCAGAGCGAGTGGCGGTCGTCAACTACGCGAAACGGTCTCCCGTACAGGGTATGGGCGAAACTTCGTGATTGCCCAGACAACCACGAGACATCATTTTTAGTCGTGCACTCATTTTCGTCTGCCTTGGAAAGAGTCCGACAGCGTTGGCGATGACCTGCCTGGAGCATTCTTGCACTTTTACCAGTTCCGTGCCATGTCCTTCGTTACTTTGATGATGACCAGCTCTGGCCAACAGCGGTTGTTCGATGCTGGTTGCTGAGGTCGCAGATCCTTCAACGGTCGTCGGAGC
>JAZHYW010028028.1:0-101058 GCA_037355805.1 Ixodes ricinus | reverse complement strand
CCATGTATTGCTCAACCAGTTACATACTTGCCCAATGGCACACACACACAGAACTCAGGAGCGGCCTGGGTTGCCTAGACGCACGTCATCCTCTTTTTAGTTTGCTATTTCTTAGTGGAGTCAGTCACCACCAACCAAATGTGCACTATATTCCCCCCAAGAAAACATACCTTTATAGCGACTGCAGTTTCCAACACTCACATTTATGGTCCTGTACTTAAATGCAATTCAGATGAGTGACCACGGGGAGCCCGCATTCTGCCTGCCATTTTACATCCGTTTGAATTTCAGTGGTAAGTGACCAGTTTTCATGGTTTACCAATTTTCCCAGGATGCGTTTTGTGGCCTACAGACAGCTCGCTCGATGGATGTGGCACAGACTGGGACGCCGCAACAGGGCGTGCCCTTTCAGCCTGTGTTGCCGGGAGGATTCGGGAGGAATTCCCATCAGAAGCCTTCACTTGGTTTCTAACAGCGCAATAAAACTGTGCTCCACTTCATATAAATTCTTTTTACACTCTGCTAAAATTATTGCATGTGAAATTATTGTGGTAAGGGCATTTCAATAGAGGCAACTGCTATGTACGGTATCTGCAGGCAAAATATTTCTCTTGCTGATGAGCCATTCCCAAACAGCCACTGGCAATAGTTGATAATTTAATATAGGCGTATGGCCTTCCATGTCTGTCACTTGATCAGCTCTGTCCTCAATCATGCTCTTTCCTCCTTTCTAATGTACTGGACAGAGGTGCTGAACAGGGCACATCAACTGACAGCGCCAATAGAGGACAGCTGGTCAGGACGCAAATGCGAATTCGTTCGACATTATGGAGGGGATGAAAATTGTCATTAACGGGCAAAAGGCGACAATCTGACAGGCAGCTAAGACAGTCCGGACCTCAAAGGAAACAATGCTCGGCCCCGTACATAGCCCACAGACATTCTAAATATAAAAAACAGTCGCAAAGTATAACCTGGTCACCTAGAATTTTATCAAAAGTAAGACCATATGATCCTATAGTACGACGATAGATGGTCAACTTGCTGATCGACTTCCTCGTCGTCGTCACTGAAACCTCGACTCAACATCCCTGGTTCTATCCACATATATTTTATGAGACAATTGTTTGAAAACACTGATAGTCATGAACAAACCATTTTCCAAAAGGCTTGAGGTATCGGTTATGAATTCTATACGATCCTGCGTTGGCACACTGCCATGCCCCGTGTTCCCTTTGATGCTGCCTTTGAATATCATGTTGTGTAACCGCTTCGTCCGCGATGGCTGTCTGTACGTCGCTAGTTCAAGGAACCTAAGCAGATTCTTCCTAAAAGTGTATGACATGAAGGTCAACACAAAAAAAAACGCTTTTTCCGGCAACACAATCTCAGGACAGCAGTGGTTGAAGTAAACAAGCTATGAAAACAACAGACAAAAAAAGGACACCCGCACGACAAGATGACAACATTGCTACCACTGCCTTCGCACAGATCAAGCTGGTAGCTGCCTTTTCCTTACTGCACTCTGTCAATTTTCCAACAAACGGCGCATTAAATTAAGGCCGGCATGTAGCACAAGAGTGTCAGTGCAAGGTGCACAGTATGGGCCCACCACTGGACTTGAAATTGTAGGATCAACTAGCATTAATTTTTCAAAAGCCGAGCTTTTTCAGTTCCAGCAATGCCATCCAAGTTTTGGGGTACACTGCGAATTGAAGTCGATTCTGAAGTGGTTTGCGGCACCATTAGTGCAGTAACACTTTGACGACTCTGGCTGCCACACCCTCCAAAGCTGGCTTAAAATGTTTGAAGTATGAGTTGGAACATTTGACTTCTAGACCAGGCTTTTGAGTCGGACAGCCTGGCTAACAAGGTGCGTAAGTTGTAAAGATAGCGTCAGCGGTCAGGAGATCGAAGTCGCCCACCCCTGTACACGAGAGGAATCGAGGCGGACATTAAATCTGACAATGCCAAGCGAAACACAGAATCGGTCTATACCCAACCTCTATGTAATCCCCTATTCAATGTAACCTTTAAAGTTTCAATTCAATAAACAGTCAAATGCACCCACATCATTAATGGGTACCCCGACGCTACCAGTTCAGAAGTGTATAAACTCCAAGAAAGGCAAATGTCAATCGGCCACCAAATGCTTCACCACGACATGGAAGGAAACTATGATGTACAGCAGGCGCACAAGGAGGCCACTTCAACGAGCAGTGCTTATGCAAACAGAGGAAACAAAAGCAAAGAAGAAGCGATCCAAGGGACTGCAAATAGCCTGCCGGACGTACCTGCCGCTCGACTCAGCCGCCAGATGCGAATAATGGAACACCGCCTATCGGAGGCAACGCAGAACCGCCGAATGCACACGGACAGTCCCTGAGCGACAGCTGTGGCACCTTCGACTTCCAGTGACACTAGCCACCATCCAGACGGCGATGAATGAGGCAATGAACGATGCTGCACAACTCTGGGAAACGGTACGACATGGAATAGAGAACACTCTATTCCATACTGCGTTGTGGGAATCAGCGGTGAGGGGATGGAGGGGATCCCCCAACATGAATGTTTTGACAAATGAACTTCGAATTACCCAAGGTGATATTGTGACGTGCCGAACATCTGTGCACAGACTGAACCAGGCAGCGAGCTAAAAATATCTGACACGAAGTAAGACCCTCCAACCGATTAATTTGGCGGAACTGCAGATTGGCGAGCGAGTGACGTCTGACGAGGCTGAAGGTAGCTGGACTACCCACACTATCGGGATTGTTTCACAAAAAATATTTTCTAAACTTGGCGAAACCAGTAAGGCAGAGATAACCATCGACACTGTTGAGGATGTGGTACCTGTATCGCTCATTCGTATCAACCTCGTCATTGCTATATGCAAGCCCACTACTCGTCGTGGAAAAGAAAAAGTGGCGAAGAGTGACTCTGTATTGACTGCAGGGCGCTCAACCGAGTTACCAAGGGGGGCTGTTACCCATTCCTGTTGATTGAGGATCAGCTAGACAGACTGCATGCAAAAGGCTACTTCACAACGCTCGACCTAGCGTCGGGATACTATCAAGTACCTGTTGCAGAGGGACCGCGTGCGAAGACCGCCCTTCGTCACATCGGATGGGCATTACAAATTCTTACGCATGCCATTTGGACTTACGAAAGCACCTGCTGTGTTCCAGAGAATGATGAACGTCGTGCTGGGTCCTCTGCGTTACGGAGTGGCGTTGGCTTATATCAACGACACATTGATTCCGTCCAAAGATTTCGACGAAGGTTTAGAGCATCTGGAAGAGGTTCTTCGCATGCTCAGAAACGCAAAACTCCCACTCTGATTGACAAAGTACAAATTCCTGACGTCGAGCGTAGCCTACCTCGGGTTCGACATTGAGCCATCGGTAATGAAACCCAGTGAGCTAAACGTGAAATGCATGGCGGACTTCCCTCGAGCAAAAAGGTGCATGAGGTTAGGCAGTTCGCTAGACTCGCGACCTACTTCAGGCGATTTATTGAACATTTTGCGCATACGGCACGACCGCCGGGACAAGACTGCTTGGCATGCAAATTAGTCGGGTTTTGGCGGACTCCTCATGCAAGAGCAGATAAATCGGAAGAATGCACCCTGTCATGTATGTCGGCTGACAAAACCTCGAGGGCCGAGCTGCAGTATCGCTCTACCAGTAGCGTCACTGGGGTCAGTGGCACCCGGGGTGGTAGCCCTCCCCTTCCCCCTTCTCCGCCTGTGGGGTATCGCGAAAACCCCCCGAGCGCTGCGTCAGGGGCGGTCCGTTTCTCCCCCCCTCCCCCCTCCTTTGTAAGCCACTGACTCTTACAAGCTCGAGACTATCGCTGTGTTCTAGACCTTGGAGCGTCTACGACCGCAAATGCACTAGGCATTGACTTTTTGTTTCTTACCGACTGCAACGTACTGCGTGGAACCCTCAGCAAGCGGAACGTGACACCGCGAGCAGGCCGATGGTGGCTGAAGTTGCGGTTCAGGTTCAACATAGAACATAAATGTGGCACCTCAGTGCCACACGCCGACGCACTCCAGCAGATCGTCGTGTCGAGGAGCGAAAAAGACGGGAAGCCCGCGACGACTTAAAAATCTTGGCCGCTGACAGCGCAGAGCAGCAGCGGCTGGATCGAGACAGCTGCAGGCTCTAGACCCGTAAGTTAGAGCCATACGAGACTTCCTGTGTGGAGATCAGATGACTTCTGAAAACCAGAGCTAAAACCTCTACGATTACGAGCTCCAGGGACTGGGTAATATTCCGAAAGGTTGGGTGTTGGCAGTAACACAGACCAAAAGGCTCTGGGCAGAGCCTAAGCCACCTGAGATGGCAAGTTGTCCACCGATTCATGTCAAGACGATATTGGGAATTTCGACATCGATGAGGAGGATGTTGAAGAAACTTCAAGTGCAGTGCTGGATCGAGGTCATGAAGCGCCATGTCCGCCAGTATATTGCAGCGTGCATGGAGTGCCTCTAGCGCACTTGGTAGTGCCCGACCGGGGGGGGGGGGGGGGGGGGGTGAGGGGGGTGGTTGCCCCAACCCTCGGAGTGGGGGGGGGGAGCCAAGGCATGTGTTTTGCCCCCCCCCCCGAAGCAGCCGCTACTGGGCAGGGCAAGCATTGGCCGGCGGCGCCCGCAAGACAATTACCAGGCGGCACCGCCCCCCGACCCGCTGGGGCATATTTTTAACGCGCAGGCGATAAAACCCTTAGCAACGGCGCTCACGCCGGATTGGCTGGTTCGTGGAGATAGGGCGCTGCCGCCGTCAGCATAGGCGAGCGGTTGCAATGTGCGAGTTTCCGAAGCTTGGTGGCGTAACTTAGTGGTAAGATGTCACCCTCCCGGGTTTTATCCATGGTGTGGGCTTACTCCTTTTACTTTTTCCTCGAATATTTTGTTTTGTCGAGGCATTTGGCGATATGTACAGCATTTCCTTTTTACGATTAACTTGCTGAAAAAAAACGAATGTTACGATGACAAGCTTATCGCTGAATCTAAATCATATCTGACTTCCCATTTACGGAGGTGCGTGGGGGACAGCGGGGGCTTGGGTTGCCGGCTGCACGCCGCCAAGCGGCGTGTACGGGGGGGGGGGGGGGGGGGGGGGCGGGGGGTTAATAGCTGTGTATTTAGCAGCCGCATGGGGGGTGGGTTAACGCACTTCGAGTGATACACGTGCCGTCCGAATCCGAAATTTAAGCTCCCGCGCGTCGCCCAGCATCCAATCCAGCGTGAGCGTTGTTGCCAGGGGGTCTATCGCCCGCGCCGTATAAGGAGCCAGTGATCAGCGCGCTCTCCGGTGCGCATACACAGTTGGCACTCTACTTCCCCCCCGCTCTTTTACAACGCCTACACACACACACACGCCTAAAAAGTTTGTGATGGACCCAATCTGCCGAACTTGAGATTTGGCAAAAGTTCCGCACATGCCGAAATTTTGAAGAAAAGTTCGGCAAGGATTCGGCAAATATTTGGCACATGTCTGCGCACGCGCACGAACGCGAAAGGGGCCATGGATGGCAAATGGACGCCGCGCAGTCACGCGGTTACCATCGCAGAGTTCAGTTACATCCAGCGGTTACGGCGAGGTGTGGAGTAGGCGACACGGTAACTTCTGCGTTTCAGTGAGCTTTTTTTGCGAGTGTGGTTCTTCTTCACTATTTCTGCCGTCAGGAACAAAAGATCAACCAGTAACATGCAGTCCACTGCGCAAGTGACAAATGATGCGGTTCATTCTTGGATAATCGTGATTTTTATTTGACATTTCCATTGATGCAACGAGGTAGAGGAAACATTGACTGACAACTGACAATTAAGCGTAGTGTGCGCAGCCCACTGCCGTCAAACGGGGCAGAGTCACGAGAGCGTTGCCAGAATGTAAGGGGATGCAGCTGGCATCCCCGTCATAATGAGATACATGTCTTCCCCCTTCTTTTTTTCCTGTGTACGTACTTTCTGGAGTGTGTATACTCGTTACATTTATTTGTCTTCGTTTCTTTTTTATATGTGGTGGCTGGCTGGCAGCAGATATGCACAAGCTACTAAAAAAAAAAGTAATTAAGCTAAGTTACTGAGTATTAGCCTCAAATGTAATTTGAGTAGAGTAGTGGTTACTCAAATAGAAAGTAATTGAGAAAATTACTGATTACCGTAAAGAAGTGGCGAATGTACTTTTGAAGTTACTTTTTTGTTTTTTCTATGCTAACTAGGAAGTACTTAACATAGGTTTTGATGCGTTGGCGAAATTCTGCATAGCCGAATGTAAAGCGGTTGTGTTTTCAAAGAACTGCTTCAATAGCTGGTTCTCCTCCTGCATGCCTAATTGTTGTGTACTTCTTTTGAGTCGAGGATGTACTGCAAATGTGTCATTTCTACTTTGAGGTTTAGCAGTGCTTTCCGAGCTTGATTTCAAGCAGACAGTGTTTGATTGCTTGCTAGCTGTTGCGTAAAGTACGGCTAAAAACTACCTGCCAGTTGCCAGGCAAATAAGAGCTAGGTTATGTACTTCCAAGTAAAATAGTAAGTACACCGGGTGCAACGTACTGGAAGGCGACTTTAAATACAATGTACTTCCAAAGCAAAAGTAGTATGTTTCAACACACTTCTTCAGAATGCTCTTACTCCCCATACAGCGTTTTCTTCTTTTTTTCTTTTTTTTTTTTAACTGTCCTGTAGGCATTGCTTTAGGAAAAATCGGAGGTGCATCAGTTTTTTTTTTTTTCCGGAAAGGACGGCAAAAACAAAGGTGAATTTTTTTGTCTTTTTTGGAAATGTCGTAGCAACTAATCCTCCATAGAGTAATTCCTTTATTTAGACGAACCATTTAACACAATCGACTCATAAGGCACTTATTTGTATCCGGTCTTATAAGCCGCCATTACTTCGCTCCGAGAAATGAGCAGATGACGTCTCGAAAGACAGCACAAGCTATGACAGTGATCACCAGATGAACTTCAGAGCGGGTGCTGCACTTTGTTTACCTCCTTGGCAGGTGAGGATGTAGTGTGTATACCTCCTGTAGTGGCGCACGAATTCTTACATTGAGGGAAAAGCGGGGACAAGCCCTTTCTTCAAAATGCGTCAAGTGTCCATGAGCTTCGGGACATAAAGAAAACGCCAGTCTTCGGCGCTAATCCCACAGTTGCTCGGTCTCTCTTGCGTCGTGTCTGTTCACTCCCCTGCCTCGTAGCAGTGTTATTGCAGTGGGGGGCTCGTTAAACTTTTTTTTTCTGGGGCGAAGGGGGCGGGGGGGTTGACTATTCAGATCACTTTCTTCCCCCCCCCGATTTTCTACGCCACATGCTTCCCCCTCTGCAAATATCAGCTGATCTTCCAACATCTTATCTCTGTTGATGGCAAAACAACTACTAAAATTCGAAAGTAATTTGTAATTTGAGTAGATGTCACTCGAAAAAGTATTTAAAGTACACTACTAATTACCAAAATAGAAATGTATTTTAAAGTTACTAAACTACCAGAATTATAGTGAAACTACAGTAACTTCAGTAAAGTAGTTGGAACTACATGTACAAATCTGGCTGGCAGGCGCTCTGCGTAAGAGTTTTCACCTATCTGCCTAGTCCCGCACACCACCACATGGGCCCCTTCCAGTATGTGCAAATAAAATTATTATTACTATTATTATTATTATTATTATTATTATTATTATTACTATTATTATTATTATTATAAGAATCCTGTTGTCGCCTGACAAGTAGTTTGTGCCTAAAACAGAATAATATTGCTTTTTTACTTCGCGTTATTTCGCGACTTTCATGTATCTGCATAAAACTAAACACATAACTATATATCATGCTCGACGTTGCACATCCGACATTCCCAACTCTCCCCAACTTCCTAAACGTCCGTGTGTGTTCTAACGTCACGATGCGAATATGGAACGCACATTTTCATGCAAAGCTGACGTCAAGTGATTGAAATCGAAAAACATGCATATTTAGAATATTGTTATCTTTTGTGGTGAATGCTCCGCAACCGTTGCATTCGTTTTCGGCACGAAACCGTGACTCCCAGAGAAAGTAAGAACTTAGTGATTGCCTTTGTTTGAACAATGTAAACACACTTGCAGGCGGGCGCTGATGAAGCCTCAAAATCAAAACTCTGGTAGCGTGACTCACGACTGCACCGGGTATTACCCAACCTCGTTGTCACGCCACTTTCTTCAAGCAAACACTAAAATTGCCAGTAAACACACAAAAGCGACATCGATACAATTATCTTGTAGAATATCACCTTATTTAGTCATAAGTGTGTCAATAGGCACTACATGTATTTAAGTTAAGAAACAAACAAACCTTTTTTCGTCAGAAAAACTAAATATCAGTGTTAAGACTGGGAACAGTGTATTTTTGCCGAATCATTGAGGAATCCTTAGAAAAGTTCGGCAAAAGTTGCGCCGAAGTTTCGATTCGGCAAAAGTTAGGCCCATCACTAGCAAAAATATGCGACCCGGGGGGGGGGGAGCTCTGGTTTGCCCCCCCCCCCGCCCACTCAAAAACAAGCTGGTACGCCACTGCTCTAGCGTAAAACACCAACGGGGAAAAACCAGGAATACAATACAACACACAATAAACTTTACGTTTCCAGAAGTACTGGAGGGGTCCACAGACCCAGTCAAGCTGCTAGAAGCAGCTTGACTGGGTCTGGATCATCTCGACCACTTGGGACCCTTCTCGAGACATAAAACCCAACAGAATCAAGTTAAAGGGCATCTCTGATTTCCCAGTGCCTAGGAACGTACATGACATCCTACAATTCTTCGGCCTGTGCAGCTATTTCCAACGCTTTGTGGCTGGATTTCCCACGGCAGCAGCGCCACTTACCACGCTGCTATATAAAGCCGAGGAAGGGTGCTGGACCACCGATCAGAGGGCAGCATTCTGGAAGCTGCTGAGCTGCCTAATGGGTGAGCCTACGTTAGCAGTCAACGTACATGGTGCAAAAACGGAGGTGCACAAAGACGCTTGCAAGATTAGCCTTAGAGGAGTACAGTTACAAGAGAAAGATGACACGTTGATGCACACGGTTATGTAGGTCAGCCGCTGCACGACGCGAGATGAGGAGCGACATCACTCTTACGAGCTCGAAGCATTTGCAGTTGTGTGAACAGTTGAGCAGTTTTTGCCGTACTTGTAGGGGATCGAGTTCATTCTCCTCACGGAATGCAACCCCTTGCGAACCACGCTGTCGAAGCGAGGCTTAGTGCCACGTATAGGCAGGTGGTATCTGTGGCTACAGGACATGTTTGAAGTAGAACACCGACTGGCAGATAAGATAACCCACGTCAACAGAGCTCTTGTGTCAGAGCCTGAAGAGATTGATGTCACAGTCGGTGCAAACGTTTTTCTTGCAGAGCTATCAGACGACGGTTTGTTGGTGTTAGCTCAGCAAATGAATCCAACGTTACGGATAATCAAGGACAGCTTAAAGCAGCCATCAGAGACGAAGGAGAGGCAGCGTATCGAGAGGTATGGACTCTCAGAAGGCAAGTTTTTCAAGAGTTCTCGATGAACGAGAAGACCGCCTACTATGGGTCGTGCCACGAGGAGCTCATTGGCAGGTCGTGCGAGAATGCCACGACGATGTCGGACATCTCTCTGTCGACGACACCGTGGCTTGGCTCACCGAAATGTACTGAGACAGCTTAATGCGTGCTGTGTGGCGTGCTTGTAAAACAAGGTTCCATCCATAAACAAAAAGCGCTACATAACACTGAAAAAGCGGCCGTGCCATTTGACACTCCCCGCATAGACCATTTAGCACCATTCGTCCGCAGCACAAGCAGCAACATGAACATTATTGGGGCAATAGACGGCTTTACAAAGTTCGGCATCCTGCCGTCAGGAGTTCTTAGTCTGGCTACCAGAGGAATTTCATCAGGGACCTGGACGCCACTGACAGTGCCTCGCGAAAATTGGTCACCGACCAGGGAACCATGTACATCAGCCGACCGTACAAACAGTACTGCAAGTAACGTCTTATTCGGCTATGACCGGAACTCTTTTACCAAAACGGCTAATCCTGGCCGCTACCAGGTCCACTTTTGGCGGCCTCTCAAAGCTCTCGCTCATGTGCGGAAGCCTTGGAATCTCCCGATCTCGCTTGAACACTTCCCTCAGAGGCCCAATCTCCTCGCAGATCAGGACAGCCCGAGCCAGCCGCTTTGCGACGTAGGCTGCAAAATGTATTCGAGACAACTTTTTGTCAACTGTACTGTCCGGACTAAAACAGTTTATGAACTGCACATATTTGAGTTACAATGAGTTACCATGCCAAATAGGCAGCACAATGCAATACTATTTCCACCATGAGCAAGTAGTCCACAGAACAGTCTACACTTTCGAAAGGTATGAAAAAGGTGTCAATATTTGTTTACACGCACTCTCTCGGGCATTTTTTTTTCTAAGGCTGACATATTCGTTTTTCCCCAGCTGCCTATTTTTCCCGTTCAACAGCAGATCATGCCGTTACTAAAACTGAAAAGAAGAGATGTCACTAGTACACCTGATTAAAACATAGAACTGGACGATATTGTCAGCCTGCTGCAGCTGCGAGCTTCACTCTACAGCATTGGTGTCTTACACTAAATGAAGCTGACGACTAGTAAAATTCTGAGCGGTGGAGGAAGTTGATGCGGGTGCAGAACATGTGTGGGCAAAGCTTCCTGTGTACTAACCTGTCACCGAATATAGTCACTCGACATACTGATCTCATAATGCACTTGACAGCTTGGCAGAGATATATACTTGCTAAGTTACCATGCGTGGCTTTTGTCTTCTCTTCGGCAATGGTGCGGTGCACTTTCTTAGCTTTGGGCAACTTTCGCTTCCACTGCCTTTGACCTGTTCCCGAGATGGCCTGCTCCCTGTCGCCGTTCTCATTAAAGTGCAATGCTGCCACGCGGGTCCTACAGCAATAGGGAATGCAGTCAGAATATGGTGCTGATTCTGCATGTAATACGCATTTTAGCGTGCCGCTAAATTTTTTGATTGCAGAAAAAGTCAAAGTCTATTTTTAGGCATTCGTTAGAGCAAAGATTGCCATCTCATCATGCTAGTCAGTGTGTTGGTATCTACACATGGCCTTGAATATTTCGCAGCCCGTTTGTTCTGCTGAGACGTGGCCTCAACTGTAGTCATGACCAAGCAAAGTGTTAAAATGACAAGTATCCATAAAAATTCCAACATCGAACCAGAAAGGAGATAAAAAGAACTCCAAAGGGTTTCATGATGGTGAGGAGGTTGGCAAATGCCCGTAAAACAATATAGGTACCACTTTCATATCGCCAATCTGGGTAGCATATAAAAGGTTGCTTTCTGAAGAATTTCCTTGCGTACATACCTGGCAAGCATGCCCTTTCTGTGAAATGCGGCCCACTTTGGTGCGAAGCTGCTGAAGACGCTGTGGAAGGACTCCAGGGTTGATGTCTGAGTGTCCGGCGACAGCTGGCGGAGGTCCTTCAGCAGAGATTTGTAGGTCACCACATCCACGAACCTTGCATTTGTGGGTGTGTCTAAAACGATCAGAAAAAAAGGATCAAGGCTCGCTGTAAGAAACGTTAAATCACTCATTTTAGTACGTCAGCACTCATTCAAAGTTCGTTCAGCATTACTGCTCTTGTTTGAATGAACAACAACCTCTCTGCCATTCAGTGTACTGCGTAGAACTTTCACAGGTATGTGAAGCGCTTGCTGGCCTTGCACCAGCCATTTGCCATCTGTGATAGGCCCGTGGAAGCAGCTGGTGTAGATGCCAGGGTGGTCCGTGTGGAGGTTGACCACGTGCCTCGTCATGCTGGTCCAGGCATCCACAAGCAGGTCAGCGTTACCCCGGCTAGCTGCTGCAAACCAGTAGATATGGTTGACAGCTGGCTGGGTCCACTCAGCAGTCAAACCGCACTCGTGACTCCTGCTGGCTGTACTCAGGCTCTTCTTACGCCTGCAGTTTGAGGGGGCCAGAAGTTAGCATACGCCTGACCCTTTCTAACAGCTGGTGTGAAAGAAAGCATCCAACAAAATAGAGGAAGCATCACTCACAAAGAAAATCGATGCCCTTTTTCACTAATGCTTCTAATGTATAAATTAAAGTTAAAGTATTTTTTTTCTTGGGACTGAGGCTTCTTCTCTAGCGCCCAGCTCACTACAGCCTAGAAGTTTTGTTTTACCAATAGTACTAGAGCTCTTTATCAATGGTAAAAAAAGGAAACATTGAGAGCCACTACGCAAGCATTCAATCTGTGGTACAAAAATAGGGGATTTACTCTTCGAGACATGCCAGACATCAAAGAGGTGGATCTGGTTCCTTTTCCCTCAAGTGTTTGGCAATTGAACGACGCCTGTCGGTGGTTAGGGACCGCAGTCATCTCTTTCTCGCGCATGAAGGCGAGGGACCTGATGAGGCCTTCCTTCTCCACTGTGTCCGCTGCAGCGCACCGCTTCACACTGTGCAATCAGCACGCAGAAAGCGGGAAAACTTATTTCTATTAGCCACACTGTCAGGGGCGAAGCTCCTTAGGGTCTAGCCTTGTCCGTCCGTCCGTCCGTCCGTCCGTCCGTCCGGCGTCCGTGCTCAAGAAAAGAAAAATGTTTGCGCAGTCGACAGGATTCGAACCTGTGCGGGGAGACCCCAATGGATTTCTAGTCCATCGCCTTAACCACTCGGCCACGACTGCGGGACGAGTAGGGGGCTCTGAGATGATGTGGTAACTCAAGAGCTGGGAATGTCATGGATGAAACGTTGCATGTAGCCGCTTAACGTCTATACAGGAGAGGGCAGTGCGGTCAAATGCGTATATAATCGCGTTAAACTTTGCATGCATTGGCTCAACGTTTATAGACGAGACGGCGCTGCGGTCAAATGCTGAAATGCGTATATAAGCACGTTCCATACCACACATTCTCTTTCTATCATGGATGAAAACGAACAAAATTAGTATCATCAGCACCACCAGAGCTTCGCCCCAATCAACATCATTCACCACGGTGGAGATGCGGTCATTTTTTTATTTCGTAAACTGCATGCAGTGGTGAGGTGCATTGTTAACTCTATACCTCAGGTAGTCCTGCAACCTTCCCCAGTGAAGCATGTTGGGTCAAAGAGTCAGAAAATAATTCTATAAAAAGGAAGGTGTACACAGAATTGTAGGATGAGCGCACCTTTAAAAAATAGCTTCGAAATCTCCCCAAATTCTATGGAAAGGAAGGTGTAGACAAGATTTTGGGATAAATGCAACTTTGAAAAATGGCTTCGAGTGCCTCCTGATTCATTACAATGAATCAAAAAGTCATGGCGGTCTCCTCCTTGTCACAAGAGCGCAAAATGATATTGCCCGGCAAAAAGGGCCGTAGCTGTAGAGACCGTTTATAACGAAATCGGTTAAAACGAAATAGCGGCTACAGCGAAGCGATCGCGATTTCCCATTCCCGTTTGCACTTTTTCAATGCATTTGTGTCTGTTTTTGGCGAAGAAAATTGAGTGGCTCCCGCAGATATAACAAAGATAAATTTTGTGATAATTTAAAAAAGAATAAAATTCGGAAAGTTTACTAAGTCTCGGACCGCCGTACTTTGCTGCCGCGGTCAAGAAGCCACCCAGAAAAGGCCGCAGAAGATGCTGTAGAGGCCGCCGGCGCCAGTCTCTGGAACGTCGTCTGCTTCCCGCTCCTTATGCGGAAACGGCTTTGCCGCATCGCACGCGGAGAAGCCGTCGTGGCATGCCAATAGGGGGCGTTCGGAGCCCTAGCGACAACGTAGCGGCAGAGATGACGGAGAGAGCCTTGATTTAAGAGAGGAAGCAGTAAGCACGCCTACATATGATTGTCGCGTGGCCAGTGGGGCGAGGAAACTCTGCAGAGAGGCGGACACGTTTGCAGAAGGTGAACGCTTTCGAGTTTTGACACCTTGCATGCTGCCGCTCGCTTTGCAAACGCGGCCCACAAACCACGTCACCCCATTCAATCAGTTGGCCCATCTGCAAAATCTAGGCTTTCTATGCTGACGACAAACAAGCTTGTGCGCGAACTCGGCGCCGTGCGTGCCTTTGTTTGCTTCGTGATCCGTGTCGGTGTCTGGTCGGTGAGGTCGCTCTGCGCGAATGTCTACTCGCTCAGGCACCAATCTGGCAAATCATCGTCACTCAACGATGGCGAGTCCCGACACTGCCGGCAGCTCGATGGGGAGGACGAAGGAACTCTTCTTGAATCCAAAGTGTGCCATCCTGGACGAAGTGCGCATTAGCCATAAAGCATGCTGTCCGCCGCCGGCGTCCTCCACTGCGGCCGTCGCATCCCTCGACACAATCGCAGCTGGCGAGAAGCGGCTCCGATGGAGCAGAGGACGCGTGCAGGGAAGCCTCGACCGCTTTCTGCAGGCTCGATAAACATGTGCACCTGACATCCCGTATTTTCTTTTTTTTTCGTGTTATTTGTATGAGTTGTAACAAAGCAGCGGATATAGCGAAGCGATTTTCGATTCCCGTTGACTTCGGCATAACCGGTCTCGACAGTATTCAGTCCAAATTGAAGCTACTGTAATAAGGAGATTGCATCCCTTCCTCACCTCTCCAACCTGCAGCTGCTCGCAGTGGAGGACCTTGTTCCCGAGGGGACACGTGACGAGAGTACGTGAGGTACTTGGCACTGTAGCCAGGGGAGTCGCACCTCCCGTCCCCACCAAGGTCAAGGGGCAGGTCACGCAGCTCCTCCAGCAGCATGTCTTGCTGCTCCGTCCACACCTGTGCGAGGCAATGCTGCCTGATATGTTCGACACTGGCCTAAACGCTGCAATGAAAATGTGCACCCTTTTCCGCAATATCATGGTAGGGGCAGTGGTCACACAAAACGTATTATGTGTCGCCTCACTGTTTGTGCCTCGATGGTGCAATCAAAGTATTTGGTGCAAATATCATCGTGCAGTTCGTGTTCCGTCGGGCCTCGTAGCTCAGATCACCGAGTCGACGAAGCACTCTGTAGGGTACGAAGTAGCATTTCATGAGTTTCTTGCTTAGACCGCGCCGTCGTATCGGGGTCCAGACCCACATAGGTCTTAGGGCTTGAAGCGAACATCGATCCGGCGAAGGTTGTACCGGGTAGCGTCGACACGTTGTTGATCTTGAATTCGGAGTCGGACGAGCTGGCGAACTTCTTCAGCTCGTTGAGCCACCACCTGGGCGTCGTGGCTCCCATCGTCAGCTGGTCCGTGGGGCAGCACCGCGTCAAGCATAGGCATTTCTTTTCTGCCATGCACCAGCTGAAACGGTGTTACTAATGTGGTCTCTTGCACCACCGTGTTGTAAGCAAACGTGACGTAGGGTAGCACCTCGTCCCACGTATTGTGCTCTACGTCTACATACATGATGAACATGTGGGCGATAGTTTTGTTTAGCTGTTTCGTTGGTCCATTTGTCTGTGGATGATACGCAGTGGTTCGACGGTGGCTGGTGTTACTGAGACGAAGACTTTCTTGCATCAACTGAGCCATGAATGACGGTTTATGGTCTGTAAAGAGGACTTCGGAAGCGCCGTGCCGGAGGAAAATAGACTCGATGAAAAACTTGCGACTTCAACAGCAGTTCCTGAACGAAGCGCTTTCGTTTCGGCGTATCGCGTGAGATAATCTGTGGCGACGATTATCCAGCGGTTTCCCGATGTTGACGGCGAAAAAGGGTCATGTAAATTCATTCCGATTCTGCTGCAACGGCGTGGACGGAGGAGAAATCGGATGCAGAAGACCTGGCGGCTTCGTCGGCGGTTTCTCGCGCCGCTGACACTCGTGTCATGATCGAGTGTAGAAATGACCGGTCTTCGGTAGCCTTGGCCAGTAGTATTTTTCCCGAATCCTGGCGAGCGTCCTGCTGTAGCCAAGTTGCCTAGCCGTTGGGTGGTCGTCGTGGCAAGCTTCGAACATCTCCTCTCTAAGGCCGGCAGGGATTACCAGCAGCCATGGCGAGCTGTTGTCTCCTGTAGCATCGGCAAAAATAGCTGCTGCATACAAATCCGCCAGCTTGGCGCCGACGCTCGTGCACTGCTGCGAGCCGAGACGTCGAGGGAGCACGAAAGTGGTGCTGGCTCGAGAATAAAAGATTCGATTCTTGCCTGACAAACGGATCGGTCCATGTTTTGATCGCCTTCGCAACAAGTGGTGACCCGGACGTGATCCCGATGATTTTGTTTTCGGCATCGCCTCCCGCAACCAGCAATGGACGCAGCCGATCGTTCTGCAGCAGCGAACGCAGATCGCGGGCAATCCCAAGGCTCCACGGTTACCAGGCAACAATCACTCGCTGGCGTTCACTTCAAACTGCCTCAATTCTGGACGAAAAATCCCCGAGTATGGTTCTCCCAGGTCTAGGCCCAATTTCAAGTTCACCGCATAAGATCGTCGGTAACCAAGTACTTTCACACTGTGTCGTCACTCCCACCCAAGGTGGCCGATGAACTCGATGATGTCCTGGCTTCTCAGCAGGCAACGGAACCCTACGAAAATATTAAAGCAACAATTCTCGCTCGCAAGGCAACGTCAGAGCGTGCTCGACTACAGCAGCTGCTTGCGATCGAAGAACTCGGGGACCGTCGGCCTTCTCAGATGCTGCATCGTATGCGGCAGCTGCTGGGTGATCAGTCGGCTGATTCCAATAGCCCCCATCTGCGAGACCTGTTTCTACAGCGACTGCCACAGAACATGGTTGCCGTCTTGGCCGCGACGGACGTCATGAACCCTGGACAAGCTGGCTGAAACAGCAGACCGCATCGCGGACTATTCAGCCCCCACCGCCGTTGCTGCCGTGTCGACCCCTTTGACGCCATCAAGCTCTTCCCTTGACACACGCCACGCGCGCCTGGAAGAACGGCTCGACGAGATAGTGGACACCCTTGCTGCGATGCGAGTACCTGGTCTTCCCCGTCGTCCATCTTCACAGAAACGGCCCCCAAGCCGCCGTCCACGCTCTCCTTCTCTGCTTCATTCTCGTGGAACAGCCTGTTGAGTATCACCGCACATTCGGCAGCGATGCGCGAATGTGCCACAAGCCATGTTCCTGGTAGGGAAACGAGAAGACCGGTCACTGACGGCGGCGTGTGACAACGGTCAGCGAGAAAGTCGCCTATTCTACGTCGTTGACAGGACGGCAGGCCACCGTTTTTCGGTGGACACTGGAGCTGAAGTCAGCGTGGTTCCAGCCTCACTTGCTGACCGACGGTGCGCTCCGCCAACCTCGCCGCTCCTAGCAATCAACAACTCTGCGATCGCAACGTATGGTCAGCGCTCTTTGACTAATGACCTATGCTTACGACGAACCTTCCGCTAATTCTTCATTGTTGCCGACATTCGCCTGGCTATTCTCGGAGCAGACTTCCTCAATTATAACAACTTGAGCGTAAGTTTGCGTTATCGTCGTCTCATCGATGACACCACTTGGTTATCAATTCAGGGAATCCAGTCAACGATGACAGGCACTTACATACGCCTTGTCCGTGGCCCGGGAACAAAGTACGCGGCTATTCTCGCGGAATTTCTGACAATCACAGAACCGACAATCCCAGCAACGCTGGTGAAGCACGGTGTAACTCACCACATCATCACCTCGGGTCCTCCAGTATTTTCCCGGCCTCGTCGGCTCGTGGGAGATCGTCTCGGAATTGCGCGACGTGAGTTCGATCACGATGCTGCAGCTGGGGATCATCCGTCCCTCAGCTAGCAACTGGTCCTCTCCGTTACATATGGTTCCGAAGAAAGATGCTGGGGACTGGCGTCCATGCGGGGACTACCGCGCGCTTAATTCCAACACAGTTCCTGATCGGTACCCCCTCCTCACATGCATGACTTCTCCGTTAACCTTGCTGGAACCACCATCTTTAGCAAGATCGATTTGACTAGAGCATATCACCAGATTCCCGTAGAACCTGCGAACATTCAGAAAACGGCAATCACAACACCGTTCGGCCTTTTGCAAATATGTCGGAATGCAGTTTGGATTGAAGAACGCTGGACAGTCCTTCCAGTGCTTCATCAACGAGGTCACGCGAGGCTTGCACTCTTGTATTCGCTTACCTCGATGATCTGCTTGTAGCAAGTCAATCCCCAGCGGAGCATGAAATCCACTTACGACTCCTTGAAAAGGACTGCGACGTCGTCAAGGTAGACGAGACAGCTCTGCCACTTCAGTTCTGCCAGTACGGTGTCCATAACACGCTGGAAAGTTGCTGGCGCCGTGCGTAGTCCGAAGGGCATCAGCTTGAACTCGTACAGGTCCATCCGGCGTGACGAAAGCTCGTCTTCTTCTCCGTCCCGTTCTTCGAATCTTCGATCTGCCAGTAGCTGCTCTTCAGGTTCATCGACGAAAAGTATCATCGAGAGTTGTACAGCCGGTCTAGCGTATCATCGATGCGGGGGAGTGGATCACTGGATAGGCGTCTTTCTTCGTTACCGCCTCCAGCTTTCGGTAGTCCACGCAAAACCTAAGCGTTTATCGTTTTTCTTAGCCAGCACAACTGGAGAGGCCCACGGACTGCTTGAAGGCTGGATTATGTCGTCATGCAGCATCTCTTGAACTAGCCCCTGAATTACCTACCTTTCTTTACGGATACTCTGCACGGCGATCGGTGCACAGGGAGCGCGTCGTCCTCCGGTAACGACGCGATGCTTCGCAACGGCGGTTTGGCGCACGTTCGACGACGTCGCGAAGCAGTTGTTCTGTTCGGCGAGGAGTTCACTCAGCTGTCGTCGTTTCGGGCCTGAAAGCTAGGGTCTACGTCGAGCTGCGCTGGCGGCGTAACGTCTTGCTGAGATGGTGATGATTCTTCAGCAGTCGCGGCGATCTCGGTGGAGTTCCGAAGCTCCTCGACGTGGCCCACAGCGGCACCTTCGTGAGGTGCTGCGTTTCTTGTCGAATTTCGTCACGAGGACCATGGTGCGCCCATCCCGAAGTTCAACCACCTCTTGCGACGCCTACTCCTCTTCCCAGGAAAATTTGAAGGTTGCCTTCCAGAACAACTTCGCAGCAGGCTAGCTGCATCTCGTCACGACGGGTGCGGCAACACTTAATCGCGGCGGCAGGTTCACGTGGTTGACAGCGACTCGGACGGCTGCTGACGCTACTTGGGGCTGCTCTGAAGGCGGAATAGGCGTCTGCAGCGTCAATCTCTTTCTCACCAAGGTAGATGGCGGCGCCATATTTACACAGAAAGTCCATGCTGAGAATGGCGTCTCTGGAACAGTCTTGTAGAACGACGAATTCAACAGGACACGCTTCGCCGTGAATTTTGAACACGACCTGTGCACGTTCCGACAGGCCTGATAAGGTGTCCTCCGGCGGTTAGAATTTATGGTCCTCCCCAGTGCGTCGTAACTTTTCGCAGGCGGCGAGAAAGCCTCCCACTCAAGACTGAGTAGTTTGCTCCGGTGTCGCGAGGGCGTTCGCCGTACCTCGGGCGTGCGTCGTTCAGGTGGAAATTGCGCAGCCCTAGTCGACTGTAGGGGCAGCCGTGGTATATGTGGTCGGCTTCCGCGCAGTGGTAGCAGAGCGGACGTCGGTCGGCCGTTCGCCACTCGTCGGTCTTCCTCGTCGAGGGTCGCTCCGGGTGGACGTATTGGGCTTGTTCTTCCTGACGCTGAGGATACCGCGACATTGAGGCGTCTCCTTGGGGTTGCTCAGGGGCCTGGCGGGGAGCTTGTGGCGGTCGTCGGGCCAAGGCGGCATAGCTCAATGTCCGTTCTTCTGGCGTCGTCACGTTGATGGTAATTTCAGGTGGGACCGCACATTTGACTTCCTCGCGCACACTTTCGGCGATGAAGAGTGTCGCAGGACGACTCGAGGCTGGCAGCAACCTGCTGAGTTCCTCCCGAGCGACGCCCGGGATAATTTTGCGGAGGCCCGGGGTTACAGGGGAGATTTCACCGCTAAAAAGGGTGGATGCAGCGGCGCCTGGATGTCGCTGGTACTGGGAAGCGCGTACTTGGAGCGCGCGCTCGACGTTGGTTGCCTCTGTGACGAAGGCCTCGACGGTAGTCGGCGGGTTGCGAACGAGGCCTCCGAAGATGTTATCCTTTACACCTCGCATCAGGTTCAGCAGCTTCTGTTTGTCCGTGACTTGAGGGTCGGCGCGGGCAACCAGGTGCAGAACAACCTCAACAAAACTGTTGATTGTCTCGTTTGCGCACTCAGTCTTCATTCGAAGAAGGTCCCTCGGCCCTCTCCTGTTGATAATGGTTGGAAAAAGTTCGTCTCAGGTCATCCTTGCAGGCGGTCCACGAGGTCAAGGAAGGTTCGCGATTTTCTAGCCAGTTCCTGGTTGTTCCGTTGAGCCCGAAGTAAAGACTCTGTGGGCGCTGTTCTTCCGTCCATCCGTTGTGCTGGGAAACCCGCTCGTACTGTTGTAGCCAGTCCTCGACGTCTTCATAGGGCTCACCATGGAAGGACGCAAGCGTACGGGCAGCAACGGGTAGGACAACGACGGATGGAGTGGTCATCGTCGCGGTCCTCTTCTTTGGTTTCTGCGGCAGGGGTCCGAGTTTCGGGTGTAGGCCTTCGGTTGCGGCGACTGGATTGGGTGTCGGTGTCTTCTGCGAAAGGTAGCCTTCCGGGCCTGAGCACCTCAGTTGGCCGGGATGTCATCGGAGGGGTATGCTTCACGGGGATAGAAAGAAATACCCCGCACCTCCAACAAAATGTCGCGAAATGTCAAAACGAAAAGGAAAGAGAAGATCACACTAAAGCGTCGCGGCCGTCGATGGCGGCTAGCAGCAGGATCGAACGCTGGGGGGAGACTGACTGCGGCTTGCCATGGGGATCACCTTTTGTAGCCGCGTGGGTCTCTGGAACATTCGGCCTAGAACGTTTGGACCGTAGAACATTCGTAATTCAATCAACAAAAAGTTTGGATTTGCGAGAACACCAAGTAGAAATAATAAATAAAAGAACATTTTACTGCCTGGAATCGAACCCAGATCTTTCGCGCGACAGCCAAGCACGGTAATCATTCGGCCAGGTACGCGCTCACTCAGCGACGCGCGTGGCAGTACAATCTATTATCTCGTTAATCAATTCTTATCTTGTTAATCTCGGAACTCGCACAGCAGCGGCGCGGAAACAGGAGCACCGCAGCTAGTTACGCAATCGGCAATTTTTTAGTGACGGCAAGCCAGATCTGGAGCTGGGCGCTGAGAGTGCTTGCGCGCAGGCGCGAACACTGCGGCACATCGGACGTCGGAGCATCATGGTACCGTGCCAGCGCTGCCACGCCCATCGGACCTCATCGTGTCCCGAGGAAGAAGCCACCGCTGCGATGATATAGCAGAAATGACGATAAAAGAAGCCAGCAAGCACGGCCTGGACGCACTCGCACAGCAGCAGCGGCGGAAACCGGAGCACTGCAGCAACTTACGCAATCGGCTATTTTTCAGGTTGGTGGTATACACTGCTTACCTACACACGCTATCTATTTTCCTGCCGCTGCTGCTGCTGCTACGGTCGAAGAGCACTGTTGTCTGTTAGATTGAATGGCAGATAATTTGTGTATGCTTTGTAATGAGCTGCTACCAGAAGATGGTCTGTTCGCAGAATGTTGTGATGGCGAGTAAGGGTACCATCTGGGCTTGTGCTCAGGAGTTAGCGAAAACACCTTTAAATCTAGAGGTGAGATCGCAAAAGAAATCGTAGAGGTGCAAAACATGCCGAATTTCGAAATCCCGATGAGACAAAAATGAGCGGGAATCTGATCTTGGTAGAGTGTTGACTGAATTGAACAGAAAGTGGGGTGATCTCGCGTCAATTAGGAAGAAGGTTTATACCTTGATGACAGTGAAGGCTACTGTTGACAGTATCAAACAAAAACTACAAAAGATGTCAGACAAATATGATAACCTACTTTCTGCATTCAAAGAACAGTCTCAGAAAATCAAAGAACGTAAGTGCAATCGAAACCCAAGGCCAAAGAAATACCAAAGAAGTAAAAACACTAAAACAAGAGATAAATAGGCTAGAGCAGTACAGTCGGAGGCAGAACATGGAGATCCACGGATTACCAAAAACCGAAGATGAAAATCTTCTCTAAAATAAATGAATTTGCAAAAAAACTTAGTCTAAATGAATTAACAACAAATGATCTGAACATTATGTACAGACTGCCGCCAAAGCCTGGAAAGAATCCAGTCATCTTGTGCGCTTTGTATCACAGGCTATCACGTGACAAATGGATAGCTAAAAAGAATTGCTTGAAAGAAGCCGGTCTGAATGTGACCTTCTTTGATAACCTCACCGCGCACAACAGGCAACTACTATGGACGACGAAAGCAAAAGCCCAGGAAAAAGGCTACCGGTTTACATGACAAAAAAATTGAAACATCTATGTACAAAAAGCGGAAGGCAACAACGTAATTAAAATCGGAACCGAGGACGCTCTCGCCAAAATACTGTAAAACTGATGATCGAATATCTATGTCGTTGTATTATAATCCTACTACATTTAACCAATTCGTTGCTGAAAATACGTCGTTTCCTAACCATGTTTCAGTTTTTCATTTAAATGCTAGAAGCGTTGGAAATAAACATTATGAAATTATTATGCTTTTGAACACCCTGAATTATAGCTTTCATGTTTTAGCTTTCGCAGAAACATGGCAAACGAGCATTAGTGACGCGGTTACTTTTCCGGGGTACAAGTGTGAGGGAGTATGCAGAACGAACAAAAGAGGAGGAGGTGTTCACTATATTTTCTTAGCGACATTACATATCACGTCATGCCCGAATTTTCAGTTGTTACTAATCATTAGGAATCGATTGCTGCAAAATGTGAAGGGTTGGTAGTTGTTTGTGTGTATCGCCCTCCTTCGGGGTCAACATCTGAATTTATGAGTTACGTAGCCAATCTCTTGCATCATGTTACTGCAATAAACTTGCCCGTCCTACTGATAGGTGACATCAATATATACCTTCTGTGTTCACAGACTCTGTGTCGAGAATTTCTTGATATCATTGAACCTTTGGTGTCATAACATTATCACCAAACGAACCAGAATAACTCATGATAGTGCTGCTTTAATTAATTTATGTATTACAAGTCACGTACCCACTGAAGTGACCTCTGGAATCTTTTCATGCGCTATAAGTGATCACTTGCCGATATTCCGTATACTTCATACTTCGAAAAAAAATACGCAAAACCCAACACTGTAACGAAGCGGCTTTAGCAACCGTAAGATGTCTTCAATCATGATACTATACATAAATTCGGTGACATGATATCATCCATAAATTGTGATGACGTACATGATGAGCAGAATCCTAGTACATGCTTTGATATATTTAGACATAAAATAAAACAATGCTGTGATGAAGCATTTACTTTTCGAAATGTAAAGAAAAACAAGAAAATAAAAAACCCTGGCTAGCTCGTGATCTGTACAAACGAATGAATCATCGTAATAAACTTTACGATAATTTCATAAAAACGAGGGATGAAGCAATATTACGCGAATATAAGAAATATAAAAATAAGTTAAATGCAGATATTAAGAAAGCTCGTTAAGTTGTATTATGGGAATAAATTCTCCTTAATCTATAATGATCCCCAAAAAATTTGGAATAGCCTAGAGAGCCTTATTACTCGGCCACGTGATATACTTCCTAACGAGCTAGTAATTGATGGCGTTTTGTCCTCTAATTCCTCAATGGCTAATAAATCAGTGAAGGTTCGTTCTTATTCTTACGATTGCGTCAGGGACCCGATGACTGGGAACGTCGATGGTCTGTGGATGTTGATGGTCATAAGAAGGACTGACAGGACTCCAGCAAGTAGAGAAAAATAAAAAGAAACGTCTATTTACAGTACAGGTGAAATCGTTGCCCGACCGACGTTCTTCACGGCCCTCGCGCGTCTCTCTTTCTTCTTCTTTCTTCCCTCATGCCTCGCACGAGCCACAGCCGCGTCACTCTATTTAAAGTCATCACTGAGAGAAAAGAAAGACGAAACTGAATCCCTGCGTATATCGCGCCTTTGGATTTACGGTTCTGGGTTACGTTGACCTTCACACCTCCCCAACAAGTATAATTTTGGGGCTTCAATGTCACAAAATTATCACACAAACAAAAAGAAAAACAAAATGTCCGCTTTCACACCCTGGTCAGTTTCACTCTGGTAAGGTGATTTTGAATGTGCCCGCCAAGGCTCTAAACACCCCGTTGCTACCAAAAGTGCCTTAAGACTTGCATCGTGTAAACTGAAACGTGCATCTAAAAAAATCAGCAAAGGCCTACGCGGAAGTGGAACCTATGCTCTCTCTAGGCCAGGCTACTTTCCCAAAACGCGCAACTGCCCGTCCAGTCATACAAAAAGAAAAAGAACTCACGAACTTAAAGTATACAATCCATTTAAAAAAAAAACACACCACAACTTCGGTTCGCGTATGCGACGAACCAAAAACCATTGCTTGACAAATCAGTCGCTCCTTCTCTATGCGGTCCGTGTGGACCATTTGGACCTCGCACTCCACAAGCTGGTCCATCTCGAAGGCGCTCAGCTGCAACACCCGAACCTCCACCGGGAGCTCCGTGGCCTTGGCCTGCTTGTCTTTTGGGCGGGGCCGCTCCTTCTTCTTGACGGGCTCGCCCTCGGCCACTTTATCGGGGTCTCCTCCCTCGGTCGGGGTTGCTTCTTCGCCACTCGCCGCCCCCGTCGCCACTAGGTCGCCATCGTTTGCACACCCAGCACTTGCCTGTTGACCGTCGGGCTTGCGGTCCACGGCCGAGACGGACACCAGCGAGAAGATGCCGCGCAGGTTGAGACGCACTTTCACCTTGATCTTGGATGCCCGGCCCTCGGCCGCGGAGACAACCTTGTTCCCCGTGAAGCTGCCCAGCTGCAGGTCCGGGTGGGGCACCGCCGCCTCCTGCGGGTACCCGGCCTCGAGGTTGAAGGGCTTGCTCCGGTAGAAGGTGAGCATCTTGCTGAAGGGCAGCTGGTGCCAGCAGGGGAACACCTCTGCCCGGCTGTCCTCTCCCTTGCCCGGGTCGTAGCACAGCTCGATGGGGTAGGGCTGGGCGTCCACCACCGCAAAGTCCCGCATCTTGAAGATGGGTGACAGCATGGCACACTGCAGGGCACCGCCCCGGGCCACCGCCTCGTCCTGGTGCAGTGTCGTCGAGGGCTCCCGTTGGAACACCTTGCGGACCAGCTGCTTGACCGCCGGCACCCGGGTGCCGTCCGCGACCCGCTCCACTGACGCCACGTCCGGCGGCCGCAGACCGGCCACCGTCAGCGCCCACGCCATGGTGCGCTCGGCACGCGCTAGCAGCTCGGTGGACATGGCCTCGAAGGTCTCCCGCTTCATCTTGCCCGCAACGTCCCGGTCGTTCTTGAAGCACTCGATGTTGAGCGGCAAGTCGAGCGGGTTGGCACTCATCTACTTCTTGAGCCTCTCGCACTCGGTGATGAGGCGCATGAGGTCGCGCCAGTTGGTGGCCACGTCCAGCTTGTAGCGTTCCTTGAACTCCTGGACGAAGTAGCGCACCAGCACCATGTCGAAGTCGCGGCCTCCGACTACACCGAAGGTGGTGGCCATCATCTTGAGCCGGTCCTTGTTGAAGGCCGCCAGCACCACCTGGAGCGCCTAGTGGCCCATGTACACGAAGGCCTCCACGCGCGGCTTGTCCTCGGGCAGGTCGTTCTTGTAGAAACCGAAGTTGAGCGCCACGGCCGTCGTCTGCGACCTCGCCACCTTCGTCAGTAAGCGCGTCTTCAGCCTTCACAAATCAGTCGGTTCCAAGTCAACCCTCCCGCAACCCAATTTTAGGCTTTCGTAGTCATCGGGCGTCAACAGCATGTCTATGCCGTCAACCAATTGTTCAGTGACGGCGCACAAGAGCGGCACCTCTCGAGGGACGTACTCAACGTAGCTTGTGCGAAGAGTCATCGGTATATGGCGTAGAACGGCGCTCACGCTGTCCCCGAACGCCCCAGTCAGTGTCACCCTTCCGGACGACCCCTTCGTTTTAGGCGCCACCCCATCACGCACTACGCTAATCCCCGATCCGGAATCGATAACCGCCCGCACCATCCTCGGGCCGCATTTCACCTCCACTCTCCGCAACTCAGCGCTTGTATGGTTTCGATTGACATTTATGTCCTGGGACATACTCTGCTGACGTGGTGTTAAATTTGTTGAGATGTAACCCACCACGGAGTTATTTCTTTGTCCTCCATCTTCCGTCTTCAGTGGACAGTCACGAGAAAAGTGTCCCATTCCCTTGCAGTTGAAACACTTCACCCGGGAACCGTCTGGTTTAGTGCACTGCCTTGGGTTCTCGTGTTTCTCCTCGAGAGAAGTGGCCTTTGTTGTGTTGTATGCGTGGCTCTTAGAGCCTGACGGGTGATCTCGCTTTTTGCATCGCTCGCCTTCGTCGAAACGGTCGGCCAGCGCAGCCACCTCTGCTGGTTTAAGCCACTTTCCGGTCTCATTTAGTGTTACATAGGTCTGCATGTCGACGGGCAAGGAATCCCTAATGCGGTCAGATACCATTAATGCTAGCAAGTCCTCAAGAGAGTCGATCGAGCGACTTCGAGCATAATACTCGAAACAGCTCTCGACCCGTGTCGCAAACTGAGTCCAGTCTGTCTATGCTGGAAAAAGCGGTGGAGAAACTGCATCGTGACGTCGCCGGTGGGAGGAGCCTAATCTCCATCGCCAACAAACTACATCGGAATAGAACTGCACCGTGACGTGTCCGGTGACGTCGCCGAACAGTGACGATTGAGTTGAAACTACATCGTTTTTGTTTTCCCTACAGGGAATTTCGGAGAATCGCCGAGTGGGCTAGCGCACACCAGCTCGGAGCACGTGGAGCGTGCAGAAACCTCCTACTGTATAACCAACTAACGACAAATTTTACTTTTTGACTATGACTGCGTTAGTGCAACTTCTCTCGTGCTGCACGAGAAAGAAAAAATGTTCCATCGGGGGTTAAATTTTTGGTGAAGTAGGAAGCAAAAAAGAAGAAAAGAGAATATTTCCTCAAGTTGGGTTCGTAGTAGAAGAGGAGGAAAAAGAAAATCAGTTGTTAGTCCCACGGTGTGTATGGTCTTTTCTTTATGTGTATGTTTATTCTAGTTCAGCTGGCCTTACCTGAAGTAGTTGCTTTAAAATAAAGTATATCTATCTCTCTCTACCTGAAGTATGAACGAACTAGCTCAACTTAAGCCTGTTACCGTTGCTTGGCTTTTCGCTCAGCCAAATCGCTTATATGGGGTCCACTCAAATGAAAACACAATCGTGTTGAATCGTGTAAGAGTATTTAGAATATTTATCGATCACGCCGCTGAACTTGCATCGCTTGAAGAACTTCCTTTTGTGAGCGCCTTCTCTGCTTGAGTTTGCTGGAAACACAGCCACTTCGATCCGAGGCAATCGATGATAGCGTTGGTGACATCAACAAGTACGCGACTCACAGAGCACTGGTGAACACCAATGTTTTCGTCGCTCCCGACGGTTCCCTGGAAGCTGCCAGCGGCGTTGAAGCGTAGAGCTGCGAGGACTTGTTCGACCGTCAGCACACGGGGCCCTTCGCGACGCCGATGGAGCTTTCCGCGAAGCTGGTCGCACAGCCAGCGAGTCACCCCTTTGGTCAGCCGCTATTCGCCCAAAAACCTCGCATCGCTCGTCTCGAAAGCATCCCGGTGATCTCTAAAAACTCGATCCGCTGGCGACCCCAACAGTAGAGATGCATATGTTAGGGTCGCCATCTTTTACGATGCAGATTGATCTCCGGCTTCGTCTCGACCCCTCAGTTAACTGCATCGGCAAAGTGCATCGTGACGACATTTTGACGTCACCGCCAACTGCATCATTTTACGAGCATAGCTCGAACTGCATAGGGAAAAACTACATTTCAACGTCATGTCACGTGACCTGAGAGAATAGCCAATCAGCGCCCGATGCAGTTTTCTGCATCATGTAGTTTGCGTTCCAGCATAGATAGACAGGATTCTTTCTCCATTTTAGTGGCCTTGAGAAAAAGCCTCCTGTACTCAGCCGGCGACAGTTTGAGTTCCAAGAGAACTCGCTCCTTAACCGCACCGTAATCACTCGCTTCGCCGACAGGCAGCCTATTCACCAGCGCCCGCATGCGCTCCGTAAAATAAGGTCGCACGAGCGAGCCCCTCAGGCGCTCAGGCACCTCATATGTCGCAAAGACATTTTCGACACCGTCGAACCAGCTCGGTACGAGCAGTTCGGACGACGGCATTTGTGTCAACACACCCTTCATGAGCCTGGAAAAGCTAAGCACCTCTTCCCTCAGGTTGAGTTCTGCGCCGCCTCCACTGGTTCTGGGTCTGTTTTCCGCACGAACTCGCTCTAGTTCAAGCTCTAGACGCACTAGCCGTTCTTTTTCTCTTACAAGCTCAATCTCTCTTTCAATCAGTGAGCTACTCGATCGGCCATCCCGGTCCCCTCCTCGTGCGTCCCCACGGTCGCCGCTGGTCTACTCTGAGGTGACGGTTCACCTCGCTCGTCGACACTGTTATCATTAGCTCCATCCCGATCCAACGAGGTAACCGGCCTACGCCGTTCCCCACTACGTAGCTCCATGGCGGGCACCAGTCAAAAAAATCACCTTACCTTTGAAGGTTGACAAGTCCCTATGGCAAGCACACGCAGTCTGTCGATCGGAACAGTCCGGCCCGATAACGGTGTCCGAGTCGTGTAGACGCTTCGCAGGGTTGTGAGTCTGCAGCACTTCCGAAGCCGCGTCGACGCGAAGTCTCGGCGTTCCAAGTCTTCTTAGTTGAAACGCTGCTGAGGCCCAGGAACTTGCCGCCTCTCTTCTTGTTGAATGGAGTCGCTGTCCGCTGAATCTGCTGGGTCGTTCCAGCCGGCGGGGCCCGCTGACGCAATCCTGTCGACTGCGCCAGTGAAGGTTCGTTCTTATTCTTACGATTGCGTCAGGGACCCGATGACTGGGAACGTCGATGGTCTGTGGATGTTGATGGCCATAAGAAGGACTGACAGGACTCCAGCAAGTAGAGAAAAATAAAAAGAAACGTCTATTTACAGTACAGGTGAAATCGTTGCCCGACTGGCGTTCTTCACGGCCCTCGCGCGTCTCCCTTTCTTCTTCTTTCTTCCCTCATGCCTCGCACGAGCCACAGCCGCGTCACTCTATTTAAAGTCATCACTGAGAGAAAAGAAAGACGAAACTGAATCCCTGCGTATATCGCGCCTTTGGATTTACGGTTCTGGGTTACGTTGACCTTCACAAAATCTAACACGCATTTCTTAAATTCCGGGGCCTCTTCCGCTGCATCCTCACCTGGTAGTAGAATTGATTTTCACATGCCTCTGGTTGCATTTGCAAGCTCAATTTTCTTAGCCCTGTGGCAGAGGAGGAGATAATAAATTTACTATTTGCCTTAAAAAATAACACAGCAGCTGGAGTCGACGACCTAAAGGCTATACCGATCAAAGCAGTATCCCCTTTTTAAGATCTCCCTGGCGTATATTTGTAACACTTCAATACTAACTGACATATTTCAGAAAAAATAAAACTAGCCCGAGTGTGTGTAATACAAAAAGGGGGCCCACATAACAATGTAAATAAATATGGATCAATTTCGTTGCTGCCTTTATTTTCTAAAGTCCTAGAGCAGGTAATAAATGTTTGACTTTTAAATTACTTGACAGAAAGGAAAATAATTTTAAAACAACAATACGGTTTCCAGAAAAATAAGTCGACAGAAAAGGCATTGTTACATATTAAGGATAAGCTGATAAGTAGTTTTAAAAATCAACTTTACACTGTAGAAATCTTCTTAGACTTTCGCAAAGTTCTTGATTCAATTAAACAAGACATTCTTTTATTAAAATTATCATATTATGGTATAAGGGGAATAACTTGGAATTTAAAGTGCAGCTATTTATCTGACAAGTCACAATATGTAAAACTTAATAAATTTGAGTCTAAGCAAGAAAAAATAAGGTATGGTGTACCTCAAGGATCAATTCTAGGGCCATTACTGTTCCTTGTGTATATTATTGATATAAGAAATATGCCTAAAACTCCAGATATTATACTTTACGCAGATGATACTAATGTGCTTTTTTACGGATGAAGCTATAGTAGTCATCGAGGGTGCTTCAAATGCATGGCTGCGCGAGCTTGAACTCTGGCTTAACTCCAACCAACTAGAGCTAAACATTAACAAAACAAAAAACATTATTTTCAAACCTGGTCTCAAGCAACTAGGTAGTAATTTTAAAATAACATTTAAAAAACATATAACTGGAGCGAATGACCTTTCTAAAATTCCTGGGCGTTTGGTTCGAAGAAACACTAAGCTGGACCTACCATATAAACCATGTCCGCTCTAAAATATCTCGATCCACAGGCATCATATGCAAAATAAAAGATCTCCTCTCTAGTTGGCTAAAATGTCAGTTATACTACAGTCTAATTAAATCACCCTTACATTACTGCTTATTAGTCTGGGGAACCGCCACTAAAACCAATCTAGACAGGTTATTACGCATATAGAAAAAAGCAGTTCGCTGTATTGCAGGCGCTCACTTCACCAATCATTCAGCTCCATACTTCAAAAAGTATCAAATTTTGGACATAAAAACGCTATATACGCTATAGCTAGCCATAGAAATATATTATTACTATAACAATGAACAAAATAAATTTTCTGAAATGTATCGTACTAAAACAATCCAATATGATCTGCGGTATGAAAACGTACATAAAACCCAAAATACGGACAAACTATGGCTCACAAGCATTAGCCTACAAAATACCAGAAATCTTAAATGGAAACCCCTGTGTGGTTGAACTATTAAAATCTCCTATTTCATTACCTAGATTTAAAAAAACAATCAAGCACTACCTTTTGGACGCCTCTAAATAGTTCTGTATATGTGTATGAATGCATGTATGTATGAATGGTATGCATTTTGTATTCTGTATTTGTATTTGTAGTTTTCTGAGAAGCGTCTAGCCATACGCCATCGGTTAAATTTCTGTGTATTCTAGTTGAAACTTGATTGTAAAACATGTTTCCCGTTCAATGTGCATATGTTAATCACATGTTTCCATGCTAGCAACCGGTTGGTCTGTTTGTGTTAATACCATTTTCTTTTTTTCTGCTGTGCGATGTATAAGGGTTGGGGGGGGGGCCTTGTCATGTAAAGTCTGTTTACCTTTTGCCCACTCACCCGTGACTCAAGAAGTTCAAATAAAGGTTATTATTATAATAATAATATTATTATTATTATTATTATTATTTAGGAATTCAATTTGAAAGTGATTTGTCGTGGAATTCCCATCTGTCAAAACTTTGTAAACAACTGAGAAATGTATCTTGTTTACTGTATAATACCAGATCTTCAATACCTTATTTAACGAAAAAGACAATAGCTCACGCCTTGGCATAGAGTGTTTTGCGTTACGGAATAACTATTTTTGGTCACAGCCCAGGACGATGGGGTTAAAAAATTGACTCAGTCTTAAAAGGAATATTGAAAAGCATTGTTTATGGTTTCATATCGCAAACTAAATAAGAGATGATAGCAGTCTAGGGCTTGCCATTGTTCCTGTCTTTATTGGTTCAGACCGTTGTATTGAAACACTTCTGGTGTGATAATTTCAAAGTATCCCATGTCTTATCTAGATCGCTTCGACACACCGAGCGCTATGAAATGCCTTTTGCTATGACAAAATACGGAAAAAGAATTCGACATTTTTATGTTCCTCTATATTGCCGCGAGCGCAGCTGACCAAATAGGCAGCGCGCTCGTGGCCTAACGGTTATCGCGTGTGCCCTCCACGCAGAAAGCCAGGGTTCGATTCCTGGCCACGGGGCGCATTTTTGTTGACTCTAAAGTAATGTTCTGGTGAATTCTAGAACATTGTTTTTTGTTCTAGGTCCCAATGTACTACGCGTCGAACCTTCTACGCCGATTACTCCAGAAGCCTACGCCTGTACATAAGGGGCTTCGCGTGGCGAGCTGGTTGAGCTTTCGCTCCGAAGTCGACTTTACTGTCACGCCGACTTCGACGCCCATGACGCTCTGCTTTCTTCTGTCCCCTTTATTTATGGACTTTCGCTGCGAGTATGGCGCCGTCATCGACCTTGGGGCAAACCAGCTGACGCTGCGAAAGCCTGTTTTACCGCCGGTGGAGACCAACACGACGTCAACCGCGATCCGAGTTATCGCCGACCATGTGAACTTACCGACGCGCTCGAGTGTTTTTGTCACCGTCATAACCGACGCAGCCATGCACGGTGAAACTTTTTGTAAGGCAGCGTCCAACTGCTCCTTGAGAAAAGGAATTGGCGTCGCACGAGGCGTAACGGATCTCCAGAGGACGTACAACTCTTCTTGTGACAAACTTCGAAGAGGATCCGCAGCACCTAACGAAGGCTACTACCGTGGGCCACATCGAGGAGCTTAAGGCACCAGCCGTGGTTGCCGCAATCTCCGAAGAAACCTCGTCGTCACAGCAGGGAGAAAGAAGAGGATGAGTGCGAGACCAGATGGCAGATAGTCGTGTGCAGTAGGAACGGCCTTTTATCGTTTATCGGCTCCGGCCAACTGCAGTTTATTTGTTACGAAAGTGTGCGGTACGGTACGAGGAACCAGCCGATACCAACATCGCGCAAGTGGTATGTGAATTTTCGCCTCTTTTGGGACTTCGAAAATTCGAGGCGAGCAAGCGTTGCTAGGCCTTAGGCTTAGCGCACGAGTACGGCCACCGGGGCGATCGCCCCCGGCGTTAGGCCTACCCGACGAGTACGAACAAGATGGCGTCGCCACCGACGATGGAGGTGTGCGAGAGCCCGGCAACCAAAGGCCTGCAGGCAACGATAGTCGGCAACGATGAAGGGAAGATGTACGTTCAAGTAGGAGGCCGCGACGCGACACCCGGCGAGTCGAGCGGATGGACCACGACGAGTAGAAGAATGCGCAAGGCCAAGGAGCTGCAAGGTGAGAGACCATCTTTCACCGCGGAACGGCAGTCGAGACCCAAGGAGAGAGTTAACTTTGTCAAGCGAGTTACCGAGAATATCAAGAAAGCAGCCCGTATGCCGGCGGCTATCCCCAGAGACGACCATAAGATCGTGATTAGGCCCAGGGGCGGCCTGAACGTAGCTCGAATCGAGACGCCGGTCGTCACGGACGCCATTATGGCGGCCGCGGGGACGGCGAAAGAATACCAGGGCGAAGACATGGTGTGCATCAATGCGGCGCAGAACATCTTAGTCGTGAGCACGCCGAGCGAGCAGAGAGCCGAAATTTACACTAAGATCAGGACCGTCGAATTCGGCAACATGGAATTTGAGGTTTCCGCCTACCGAACCGCGCCCGAAGGGACGGCGAAGGGAATCATCAGAGGTATCGCAATTGACGAATCGCCCGAAGACATAAATGAGGCGGTCGTGACAAAGTATAACCCAACGGCGCTAGAGGCGCACAGGATTGGAAATTCTACAGCGGTCATCGTCCTCTTTGAAGGACAGAGAGTGCCCCGGTACGTAAAATACCGAGCGGCACTGCTCAAGTGCGGGCTTTACAGGAAACATCATGAAGTGTGTAGATGTTGCGGAAAAGTCGGACACCGCATCGACGTATGTCCAACCCCGGAGACCAGAGTATGCTTCGCGTGCGGGGAGGCCAACCCCGACGCGGACCACGAGAAGGCATGCAAGCCAAGTTGCAAGCTATGTGGAGGAGCGCATCCGACGGCAGATAGAATTTGCAAGAACAAGTTCAAGGTCCCCTTCGTCGTCACGAAAAGACAATGGGAGCGCCGAGAGGAACGCGAACAGCAACAGCTCCAGAAGACAAGACCACCAATGACGTCATCGGACTTTCCACAGCTGCCGAGCAGGGAGAAAAGCGAGCGCAGCGAAAGCCAACGGCGCACCGACAGCCGCGAAAGACACAAGAGCCAGCAAAAACACCTGCCGCCGTCGCAGCAGGAAGACGGGAAGCTTAAGTGGTTGGCTGCAGTTAAGGGAAGCAAGTCGGAAGAAACGCCCCGCAGCAAGCAGCAGCCACCATGCCAACACCATAACACCGGAGAACCGCCCGTGACAAGGCGAGAAATATACGACATGATCAACGAAAACAACGAAAGGCTACTACAGAAGATGGAAGAGAAGATGGACGCAAGGATCGACAAACTACTAGAAGCAATAAGGGCGAGTCAAGCGCCACTGTCACTGCCGACCCCGCAACAGGAGCAAGAGGTGGAGCAGATACCCCGCCCATCCTCGAAGAAGAAAACCCCAGCAAAGCCACCCAAGAGGAAGGAGGAACCAGCCATCGCCGAAGAGGAGGCTACCAAAAGCAGCATCGAAAGCGACGAGGAACAGCCAAAGGAGCCCAGCAACAAAAAGAGGATTATCGAGAATACCAAAGAGAGAAAGCTCGTGGCCAGGCTCGACCGCATGGACAAAGAGCGGGAACAAATTGCACATTCGATGAAGGAAAAATTCAACAAGGTAGAGATGACGCTGGGAGAAATACAAAGCGGAATGCTACAACTACAAACGCAGATGCAAACGTTCCTGCAGAGTATGGAAGCCAAGATGCAGACATTCGTGCAGAACGCCCAAACCCAGATCACCACCCAAATACAGCAATTATGAACCCAACAGCGAAATCGAACGCCAAGCCAGACAAAAGGGCAGTAACAGACCAGCAGCCGGTCAGGGACCTCCTGATTTGGCAGTGGAATTGTAACGGCTATCACAATAAGAGGGCAACGCTAACACGGCACCTACAGGGAATGGAAAGGAAACCGGACGTCATTATGATTCAGGAAACACTATGCACTGACACACCCCAACTTCAAGGATACAGAGCACACGCCAAGGCGGCCAAGCCCCTAAACAAAAAAAGAAAAAGTTTGGAATACGCAAACCAACAGGCGGGGTGTGCACATTCGTCCGCAAGGGCATCGTATTCCTCGAGCACGAGCTGACCACCGGCGGCTGGACCGACAGCAGCGCGGTGGAGGTGATCGTTGGGAAGAAGAAGAGGAAAACAAGCGTGCTCGCGGTCAACGTGTACAGCAGCCCCAGACATAGAAAGCAAAAGTTCCGCACGCTCATGCAAAGGGCACTGCGTGCGACGAAGAAAGGCACGATCGTAATAGGGGTGACTTTAACGCACCACACTACGACTGGGGATACGATAAGACAACCGAAAAGGGGAGAGACCTATTGCAAGACGCCACGGACGCGGGGCTAACGCTAATCACGAACCCGGAGACCCCCACAAGAACGGGCACTTCGGTCGCCAGGGACACCACCCCGGACCTGACGTTCGTCAAAATATATGGGAACGACACCGCAACGTGGAAAAACACCAAACACGACTTCGGCAGCGACCACATGGTCATAGAGATCCGGGTCCCGCTGGGGAACGGTGCAAGCCAAGAGAAACGAACACACAGATACACGAACTGGGAGGAGTTTCGGCGTCAGCTCCCAAGCCAGCATGGTAACATTGAAGATATAGAAGCGTGGTCGAAGGCGATAGTAGAAACGACCGAGGAGGTGACGACAGAGATAGAAACGGACGACGACATACACGAAATGGACAGCAGATTGGCCCACCTCATCGAGGCGAAGACTGCCCTCAAGAGAAGGTGGAACCAACAACGAACAAACAGAAGGCTCCGCAAAAAGATCGCGGAAATCAACAGGGAAATAGAGAAACACAGCAAGGAGCTCGGCCGGCAGCAGTGGGAGCAAACGTGCAGAGAGGCGGACGGCCAACTCCATCTGGGCAAGACGTGGCGACTGCTCCGGCACCTCCTCGACGACACCCAGACCAAGGGAGAACAACAGTACAAGCTCAGCAGAATTATACACAAGGCGGTAGCGGAGCACGGGGAAGCGGAGGTGAAGAGGAGACTCGACGCCAAATACCTCCCGGTTTCCCCAAAGGAAAAGCACCCAGAATACCAGGGGGCAGAGAACATCGAGGTTGACCAAGACATCGAGGAATGGGAGGTCCGAAACGCGATGCAAGACCTGAACAGGCGTTCGGCGTCGGGCCCGGACCGCGTCAGCAACAAAGCGCTCAGAAACTTGAACGACGCGGCGGTGACGGCACTGACGGCGTACTTCAATAAATGCTGGAGGGCCGGCAAGCTACCACGCCAGTGGAAGGAAGCCAAAACCATCCTCATTCCGAAACCAGGCAAGCCGCCCGACATCGAGAATCTACGCCCAATATCCTTAACATCGTGCGTGGGCAAACTGCTAGAGCACATCTTAATGACCAGATGGCAACAGTACCTCGAAGAGGCAGAGCTCTACCCGGATTCTCTCGTCGGCTTTCGAAGCAAGCTTGGAACGCAAGACGCCATGCTCCAACTCAAGAAGGAGATAGTAGACTACGAAACTCACACCAGCGACAACAGGGCAATACTGGGCCTGGACCTGCAGAGCGCCTTCGACAAAGTCCGGCACTCTGCGATCCTCGCCCAAGTGTCGCACCTGAACATGGGACAGAGATCTTACAATTACATTCGGGATTTCCTGACCGACCGCACGACTCACATCTGCGCCGGGGATCTCCAACTACCAGAGAAAACGCTCGGCAGCGAGGGGACACCACAAGGCGCGGTAATCTCTCCGCTGCTCTTCAACTTGGTCATGATCGAAGTCGCCAACCGGCTGCGGAGCGTCGATGGGGTACGCCACACGGTTTATGCCGACGATGTGACGCTGTGGGTCACCGGCGGCAGCGACGGCCACATAGAGAATACACTACAAGAAGCAGTAAAAACGATAGAGGACCAACTGAAGGGATCGGGGCTGGTGTGTTCCCCCGCAAAGTCGGAGCTGATGGTGATTCCACCCAGGGGAGCGAGCCGCAAGAAGCAAACTATCCGAGACTGCGATAAAATCCGCATACGAACGCAAGGGGGGCACATCATCCCCGAGGTAACCAAGATTAGAGTGCTGGGCATGATCATCGAACGCAGCAAAGTCAACGGGGCAACGGTCTCCAAGCTCGAAGCTAAGACCGGCACGGCACTGCGTCTCATACGCCGCGTCGCCAATAGAAGAAGCGGGATGAAGGAAGCAAGGCTCGTCAGACTGATTCAAGCCTTCGTGATCAGCCATATCACCTACGTCGCCGCCTTCCATAATTGGCGGCAGTGCGAGCGGAAGAAGATCGACGCGATGATCCGCAAAGCTTACAAATCAGCATTAGGACTCCTAGGATGCACGAGCACGCAGAAGCTCGAAGCCCTGGGACTCCACAATAGCCTGGAAGAGATCGCCGAGGCACAGCAGACGGCGCAGCTCACCAGACTGTCGGAAACCAGGACCGGCAGATCTATCCTCAAACAACTAGGCATCGGAGCCAAGGAAGACGACCACCGGATGCAGGAGCAGATACCGCGGGAGCTGGGCAAGCACATCGTCGTGAGCCCAATCCCGCGGAACATGACTCCCACATTCCATCAAGAAAGAAGAGAGGCGAGAGCCAAGGCGCTGATCGCGCTACACGCCAGCGATGAGGGAGCCGTGTTCGTGGACGCGGCCAGTTACAAGAACATCGGCGACGCCTTCAGCGTCAGCGTGATCGGAGCCAAAACGGGTGAGATCAGGCTGGCGGCCAGCGTGCGGACCACTGTGCCCAGCCAGGCAGAAGAAGTGGCGGTGGCCCTCGCCATCGCGGACCCCAGAACGAAGACGGTGTTGTGCGACTCGCGAACGGCAGTGCGCAACTTTGCGAAACAGCGAGTGTGCAGTGCGGCAGCGCGCATCCTGCGCAAGGCCGAAGTCAACGGAGTCATCACCAGAGCGGTGATAAAGTGGTTTCCCGCCCACGCGGGCACGGAAGTGGCGGGCTCGCTGGGGCTCACCAACCACAACGAGACGGCCAACTCCGTGGCGCGTGGACTCGCCGGCCGCGCCCCGGTAACGGCCGCCGCCGACGTGGTGGATCGCCCCGAGAAGGACACCATGGACGCTTACAACGAGGTAACCCTGTGGTACCGGTTAGCCAGAAGAACGATGGCCCTGCCCCACCCCCGTCTGACGCGGGAGGAGGCGGTGGTATTCCGCCAGTTACAGACTAACTCCGTGATAACCCCAGTGTTAGCAAAGCACCTGTGGCCGGAGGTATACGTAACAGACTTGTGCAGACTGTGCGGGAAGGAAAGGGCCACGTTGGCCCACATCCTGGAAGACTGCGAGTGCGCGAACGCGGACAACAGTGCAGACGTTCTCCCGCCCCTCATGGAGGAGGCGAAGAGATCCGAAGACTACGACGTCCAACACACGGCCATCCAGCAGATCCTAGCGGCACTCGAGAAGCAGCGACCGGACGGGATGGAAGCAGAAAGGGTTAATCCGAGTACGCTGAAGCCCGCCGCGAGCGGCTCTCCCCGCTAAGAAGACGTCCGGCCACGTCGCCCCAAGAACCCACCTGAGAGGGTGGGATGATAGGGGTTACTGCAGGAGACCCATTAAAGTTGCTCTCTCTCTCTCGTCACAGCAGAACAGCACGTCGCCGCCGCCGATCGACATCGACCCCGAGCTCCCAGCTCCTAAGCGCCGGCAACTGGTTGATCTCCTCGCCGAATACAGTGACTGTTTTGCCACGTCGTCGAAAGTTCGCCAAACACCAATGGCGAAACATCGCATTATTACCGACGACGACGCGCTCCCTGTCCACCAGTCGCCGTATCGAGTCTCCTTAAAGGAAAGGAAGGTGATTCAAGATCAGGTCCAGGAAATGCTCGCCGACGACATCATTCAACCCTCAAGAAGTCCATGGGCGTCCCCAGTCGTCCTTGTAAAGAAGAAGGACGGAACCCTCGCGGTTCTGCGTGGACTATCGTCGACTGAACGCTGTGACGAAGAAGGACGTCTATCCGCTCCCCCGCATCGACGATACGTTAGACCAACTGCGCCACTCCCGATATTTTTCGTCGATGGACCTGAAGAGTGGTTACTGGCAGATTGAAGTCGACGAACGCGACCGGGAGAAAACTGCCTTCGTCACTCCCGACGGACTGTACGAATTCAAAGTGATGCCATTCGGACTTTGTACAGCGCCAGCCACCTTCCAGCGTGTCATGGACACCGTGCTGGCAGGTCTGAAATGGCAGAGCTGCCTCGTCTACCTCGACGATGTCGTGGTATTTTCACGAGATTTCGACGAGCACCTGAAACGACTTCGAGCCGTGCTTCAAGCCATCAAGACCGCCGGCCTGTCACTCAAGCCAACAAAGTGTCGATTTGCCTATAGTGAACTTAAGTTCCTTGGCCACGTCGTGAACAACAAAGGTGTTCTCCCTGACCCCGAGAAGACCCGCGCCGTAGCTGCATTTACGCCGCCGTCTGACAAGAAGGCCGTGAGAAGATTCCTCGGACTCTGTGCCTACTACAGACGATTTGTTCGGGACTTCGCCAAACTGTCCGCACCGCTGACGCACCTCACGAAGGACGCCGTAAAGTTCGAATGGACAGAAGAACACCAGCGGTCATTCGATGAGCTGAAACGAAGACTCCAGACGCCCCCGATTCTTGGCCATTTCGACCAGTTCGCTGATACAGAGATCCACACGGACGCCAGTAACACCGGACTTGGCGCGGTGCTAGTTCAAAGGCAGGACGGGGCAGAGCGAGTCATCGCATACGCGAGTCGGACGCTGTCTAAGGCGGAGAAGAACTACTCTACAACTGAAAAGGAGTGCCTTGCTGTCGTCTGGGCAATAACAAAGTTTCGACCATATTTGTATGGAAGTCCTTTTCGCGTGGTCACGGACCATCACTCGCTCTGCTGGCTCGCGAATCTGAAAGACCCCTCCGGACGCCTCGCCCGGTGGAGCCTACGACTGCAGGAGTTCGACATGACCGTTGTGTACAAGTCCGGCCGGAAGCACAATGACGCCGACTGCCTGTCAAGAGCTCCTGTCGAGGCCGGTCCTGCCTGTATCGAAGACGACGACGATGAGTGTTTCCTCGGCGCTTTGGACGTCAGCGACATGGCAGCACTCCAACGAGACGACCCCGAACTGCGACCGCTCATCGAGCACTTAGAGGGACAAGCGAGTACGGTTCCCCGTGCTTTCTTAAGAATCCTGCATACCTTCTGCATGCGGCAAGGGGTGCTGTACAAGGAGAACTTCGTCAACAACAACACAGCATGGCTGTTGGTTATTCCTGCCAGCATTCGAGAAGAAATCTTCCAAGGATGCCATGACGACCCAACGGCTGGACACCTTGGCTACAGCAGGACGCTCGCCAGGATTCGAGAAAAGTACTACTGGCCGAGGCTACCGAAGACCGTTCACCTGTACATTCGATCATGCCACGAGTGTCAGCGACGCAAAAAACCGCCGACGAAGCCGTCAGGATTTCTGCATCCGATTGCTCCCCCGTCCAGGCCGTTCCAGCAGATCGGAATGGATTTACTTGGCCCTTTCCCGCCGTCAACGTCGGGAAACCGCTGGATAATCGTCGCCACGGATTATCTCACACGGTACGCCGAGACGAAAGCCCTTCCATCAGGTACGGCTGTGGAAGTCGCCAAGTTTTTCATCGAGTCCATTGTCCTCCGGCACGGTGCCCCCGAAGTCCTCATTACAGACCGTGGATCATCGTTCATGGCCCAGCTGACGCAAGAGATCCTTCGCCTCAGTGGCACCGGCCACCGTCGAACCACTGCGTACCATCCGCAGACAAATGGACTAACCGAACGGCTAAACAAAACTATCGCCGACATGGTCTCCATGTATGTCGACGTAGAGCACAAGACTTGGGACGAGGTGTTACCCTACGTCACGTTTGCTTACAACACGGCGGTGCAAGAGACGACAGGAGTAACCCCGTTTCAGCTGGTGCATGGCAGAAAAGTAACGACCATGCTCGACGCAATGCTACCCCACGAACCAGCTGACGATGGGATCCCCGACGCCCAGGTGGTTGCTCAACGAGCCGAAGAAGTTCGCCAGCTTGCCCGACTCCGAATTCAAGATCAACAACGTGTCGACGCTACCCGGTACAACCTTCGCCGGATCGACGTTCGTTTCAAGCCCGGAGACCGTGTGTGGGTTTGGACCCCAATACGACGACGCGGTCTAAGCGAGAAACTCCTAAAGCGCTACTTCGGACCCTACAAAGTGCTTCGTCGACTTGGAGACCTTAACTACGAGGTGATGCCCGACGGAACAAGAACATCATCACGCCGCCCACCACGACCTGAAGTCGTCCACGTCGTGCGCCTGAAGCCGTACTACGCTCGATAGGACTGTGGACATTATGTGTCGCAAATGACTCTTTAGTTTGCTGTTATTTTTATTTGCTTTGTTTCGTTTTGTTCTGCATCGGGACGATGCACTTTTAATGCGAATAGCATTCTTTGGATACTTCACGCACTTTTCGTCTATGTATCTATCTATCTATCTATCTATCATTATCTGGCTATCTAACCTCTTACGCCGCGGGTCGATAAATAAATAAAAAAGACCGGCGCCGGCGGGATTCGAACCGTTGACCCTTTGATCAGCAGGCAGACGCGCTAACCACAGAGCTATGAAGGCAGTCATTCAAAGCACTCTAAAAACTTGTTTATATCTTTACCATCGCGCGCGTTCCATGCACGAGGGCTCATTCCGCTCTCGTGAGGCTTAGCACGAGAGCGGAATGAGCCCTCGTGCATGGAACGCGCGCGCACCGGTAGCTGTGACAGCGCTGTAAAGCGCGTCCTATGGCAAAGATATAAACAACCGTTTAGAGTACCGTTGGTTGAGACTAGCTGAGACGCCAGAAAGTCTGGTCGGTACCATTTTGAGTGTTTGTGCGTATGGCGCGTGCTTTGCTCGCCTTCCTAAGTGACACAAACGCACGTGCTGGGCTGCGGAGATCGTGCGCAGGGCTGTGAAAGTGTCAACAAATTTAGAATCGCCTCAAGAGTGGGCTGGCGTATCTAGAGTGTGCCGGCCACCTGACGAACGCGCATAACTCCGCACCGTTTGATGCTATTCGCATTAACGTAGATAATCATTCCCAAAGGATGGGTTCTGCTGATTTTTTAAAGGGGGAAACTTGGTCAGCCGCGAGCGCAGCTGACCAAGCAGGCAGCGCGCTCGTGGCCTAACGGTTATCGCGCGTGCCTTCCACGCAGAAAGCCAGGGTTTGATTCTGGCTGCGGGGCGCGTTTTTGTTGACTCCTAAAGTAATGTTCTGGTGAATTCTAGAATATTGTAGTTTGTTCTAGGTCCGAATGTTCTACGCGTGGAACCTTCTACGCCGATTATTCCAGACGCCTTTGCCTGTACAGTACATAGGGGCCTCGCGTGGCGAGCCAAGTTGAGTTTCGCTCCAGCGTTCGACTCCGCTGACTTCGATGCCCGCGGCGCTCTGCTTTCTTCTGTCCCCTTTATTTATTTTTGGGCACATGTTCGCCCCATTAAACGTTTAGTTTCTTCAGTTATTTTCGCCTCATCACTTGTCATTTGTGGCAATATTTAACCTGTGGACTCACTAACAAAACTGAAGCCAGTGCTCCGATGTAAAAGTGCAACTTTTTTGACTGTGCTGTGTATGTGCATGTGGTTGTGTCTGACCATCATCGTTTATATTGTGATGCATGTTGAGCTTGGAAGTTTACGGTGTGTGGGGACGCTTTTTTATCACAAACTGTAGGGTCTTGTCCAACAAGCTTATATGTCTGGCTTTGACAGACCCGAATCACTATCAAGTGAACTACACGCGTAAATAGACATCATCGAGCATCTGCAAGAAGAGCTCAATGAGAGTGAACAGTACAGTCGCCCTCTCAGACATCGAGATACATGGACTTCCTCAATCCGCAACTGAAAATTTAGTCTCCGTTGTCAGTGAGTTGGCGTGTAAGCTAGGGCCTTGGTGACTTTCAGCCAAATGACATAGTGACAGTGCATCCCCTGCCTTCTGGACGCGATGGCCCTCCAGTTGTCCTGGTTAGATTGGCATCCGTGTCACTAAGAGAGCAGCGGCTTGCCACACGAGGTAAGCTGCGTACCCTGGCGGCAGACAGTTCGTTGCCAAAACTGTACCTGGACGAGAATCTAACGCGAAGGAACAGGGAACTCTTTTGGAAGGTGCGTGAGAAGGCAAGGGCCAAGGAATATAAGTTCACTTGGGTGAAAACTGGGAAGCTATTTGCAATGAAGTCAGAAAGCTCGCCTGTGGTGCGCATCTATCGGATAGCCGACTTTGAAAAGATTGTCTAATCTTTTTCGCTTCTTAATGGCTTGAAAATAAGACGGGATAACCACCACTTCGGAAAAATGGAAGTACAATTTCATCGATGTTCAGAGTTTTCTTCTTTTTCAACGTCTCTTGAGCCCAGCCAACGGTGCTGCTCTTTAAGTTATGTACATGTAAATATTAGGAGTATTCGTAAATATTGGGACCAGTTTGTAATAACTGTAAACAGTGTGATATCAATAATTGATGTTTTTGTGCTAACAGAGATCAATGTTAAAGAAGAGTTTTGTAGTGCATTGCAGATACCGGGATATAAATTATTTTTTCTTACACGACCAATTGGTCGAGAAGGAGGAATTGCGATATTCGTTAAAGACTCATGGTGTACTGAAAACCTTGATGTAGATTTTGTTTTTCATTGCGAGTCTTTGTTATTAAGGTTATGGAATTCTGAGTGGTTGTTGTTCTTACTGGCACTTTACAGACCTCCGTCATCTAATGCTTTAAACTTTTTGGAAGAACTCAGAGATACACTTGGTAAATTTCAGTTCGTCGACATCTGTACGATACTAAAATATTAAGGTGGGCTAGTTGGATATGCATTATCGATATAAATAGCGCCAAGGTCAAGTATAAGCTGACAGAACAAGCGCTAACTCTCAACTGTCTTTTTAGTAATAGATAAAATAAATAAATTAATTAATAAAATAAATAAATTTGTATGATAGGTGATTTTAATATTGACACCCTTCAACCCATTAACTTCACCGTTAGTGACTATCTGAATTTGTTAGCGGAGTTTGGTCTAGAGGAACTGATTGTAGCTCCGACTCGAGAGGAACTTCTGGGAGATCATCTCGTTGCTTCACGTCTTGACCATATTAGCGTACGTGCTACAAATGTCGTTGCGCAATCAGCTATAATAGAACAAGAACTAGCGGACCATTACTTTCTTGCGTGTCAACTTACATCAAAACTTAGCGTTAAAACAAAAACAGAAACAACAGAAAAAGTTGAAATAATTGATAAAGTAAGGTTTGATAAGTTAGTTAAGGCCTATGATTTGGATAGTTTGTTGTCCATTCAACACTTCGTTGAAATTTACAGTACGTTTATAAATCGATTCGGCTCTTTCAGGGAGCAATTCAAAAAGATTATTACTGTGAGGCGGCGCCAAAATGCACAAGTGTAATTGCAACAGGGGATATCTTGTGATGCATTAAGTATAAAGATGCTCTATGGGCGAAATGCCGACGTTCTCCTAGAAATGTTCAGTTAAAGAAAGAATTCCGCGCAACGCGAAATCGTGTAAATGCGCTTATTTGGTGCGTGTCTTGGAAACTTTGAGCGGCAAACTGGACATACTGACGGCGGAATTCCAGTGCCTCCGCGCTGAGAACAGAAGTCTTCGTTCTGAAGTTCTGCAACTCCGCAAGAACGTCTTGGACAGAATCCCTCTAATTCCTTCATCGCGGCCGTTATACGCCACTGTCACTGGACAGCCGCCAGCTACGCCTACACCTGTACCTCACAGCCCTCCTTTGTCAGCACGGCTGCCCCAGAACGTGCAACATCATCCCTCGTCCACCATCCGTCAAGTAAAGCACCCTGGCCAAACGACTTCACATCCAGACAATGTGATTGCTGTTGAACGTGATTTCCCAACTCGGAACTTTGGTTTGAATGGACTACAATCAGCGAATACGGTGGATGACGGTTTCGTCCTTGTCAAGTCTCGGCGACGTGCGAAACCATCGTCGGGCACCGCTAAACCGGATAAGGTAAATGCTGCGCCACCGCCCGTACGCCAAATGGCGTTATTTGTATCTAGACTCGACCCAGAAACGTCTGTGAATGATATTGAAGCTCTGATAGAGCCTTTTCTGGAGGGACGAACACCTGTCTGTTCAAAGATGAAAACTAGATTTCCTTCATATTCTTCTTTTCACTTGGCTTGTGACGAGGCAGTTTTCGCAGCGCTAAACAAACCCGAAGTCTGGCCGGAGGGTAGCATCTTCCACCAGTTTTTTGGCCGACTTGACAGTACGCGTGTTCATAACGAGGAAACAGTAGCCACCGATAATGGCGTCAACGCTTAGCGTTTTCTACCAAAACGCGAGGGGCCTTCGTACAAAGGCCGACGAGTTCATGTCTAACTTGATAACAACTAAGCTTGATATTGTCTGCATTACAGAAACATGGCTGCGCGATGGGATACCTACCTCAAACTATTTTACACCTAATTATAAAGTATATCGAAAGGCAACAATGTGACGTGTTGGGCTAGTTGGTTTGAGGTGAACATCTTAGGAAGAAACAGCGGCAAAGAAACTTGGACAAGAGTAAAGGAACAAACACGACAGGACGGCGCTGAACTAACAACTGTTGTTTATTACACAAATTCGGAAGGAGGAAAACAAGAAGCATCTTGATAAAAATTATACAGACACACACAAACGTGCCAACCGATCAGCATAATATGTCGCAATAGGCCCAATCAGTGTTTACACAATGCCCGTCATGGTCGATCGAAGGTACCTGCGAGTAAAGGCTAAAATTTTTACGCTCAAAAATATCTGCCTTCGGCGTGTTTACTGCATTCCACAAGTTAAAAGCGTACTGAATACGTTCCAGGGGCCGCATGCTCTTTGGCTCAGAGCAGCCGAATACACGATGAGAGCGAAGCGCCCGTCTTGGCACGGCAATAAAAACAGAAGAGGTTAGTTCGGGGCAGTCGATAAAACCGTGAAGACATTTGTGTAAAAACACAAAATCCCGTGTCTGCCTCCTTGTGGACAGGTAGTGAAGATGTAAAATATTTAATAAGCGCTCATGGCTGAAGTAAATCCGCCTGTTAAAATAGCGATCATAGAGGACTCGAACGAACTTTTTCTGTACATTTTCCAGTTCCGTTGCGTTTGTCTTGTTTAAACAATTCCATATACTGCTAGCGAAGTCTAACTTAGATAAGATAAGCGACTGATAAAGGTATAGAAAGCAAGAATAAGTCTTAAAGTTGCGAGTCATTCTCGTGATTGCTCCCAAGGTGCGGTAGCATGCATTGGTTAAAAATGCCACGTGTTCAGAGAACTTCAGTTCACTATCTAAGAAGACGCCCAAATCTCGCACCACTAAAACGCGCTCAACCAAGCATTTTTCCAACGTATAATCAAAAGTGATACGGGAATGCTTTCTTGAAAAAGATATCAGTTTTGTTTTAATCGGGTTGAGTACTAGACTGTTTTGTTTGCACCAGCCTGCCAGTGCCACAATATCTTGTTGCAGCTTGTCGCAATCAGAAAAATCAGTAATAGCTCGGAAAAGCTTAACATCGTCGGCGAATTGTAAAATCTCTGAATGACTAATGCACGCGCTGATGTCGTTCACGAATATGTTGAAAAGCAAAGGTGATAAATTTGAACCCTGCGGGACGCCCGTTGTTGAACAGTACGCAGTTGACTTTACACCACCGTAAGTAACCAAGTTCCATCGATCCGATAGATAATTTTTAAACCAGTCGCAAAGTGGAAAAGAGAGACCATAGGCTGCAAGTTTCTCTACCAGCAAGGAATGGTTTACCAGGTCAAACGCTTTTTTAAAATCAAAGTAGATGGCATCAACTTGTTGTTTCGACCCTAGCTTGGAACCCACAAAATCGGTGAATGCGGCCAAATTCGTTTCCACAGAGCGATTGGGCATAAAGCCATGTTGTTGCATGCTTATGCGCCGAGAAAAAACTGCATAAGACGACAGTGCATGGCTTTTTCGAATACCTTAGCAAAAGAACACAGCAATGAGATCGGACGATAGTTACCGGCAGACAGAGGTGACCCACCTTTTAAAATTGGCACAACGAGTGAAAGTTTCCAAGAAGTTGGAAACACCCTGTCTTTCAAAGACCGATTAAAAATCAAGGTTAAAACCGGAGCCAAAATGTCGCCGCACCCTTTCAGTATAAAAGAAGGAATTCCGTCGGCTCCAGCCGATTTTTTTGGCGATAACGCCCGAATCGCTGCCAAAACGTCGTCATTGCTAAGCGAGGAAATTGATAAATACTCGTTTTGATGATCCCGCATTGTGCTCGTCTGAGACGTCCTATCTGCGGAATTAAAAACGGAGGAAAAGAAATCTGCAAAAATTTCACAGATATCGCTCGGATTGTTGACATGTTCCGACCCACAAGAAAGTGTTATAGCTTGTGTCGTTTTATTTTTGTTCGAGAAATTTCTTGTGTATTTCCAGAAGCTTTGCGGGTTTTTCTTTAGGCCCGATTCAACGTTTTTAGTGTGGTTTTCGTGGTCGCGACGATATAGGCGTTTCGTCACCCTGCGCTCCGATTTAAACTTCTCGTACCACAACGGATTATTTGTATTTTTGTATCGCCTATGATAGCGTAGTTTTTTCCTCATGGCGCATTTCAGTTCGTGTGAAAACCAGTGCGGATAGTGATTAGTGCCGCCATATTTGGAAACCGGAATAAACATTTTCATTGCTGTTGTCACTATGTCTGTAAGTAATGATACTTGCGAGTCTACAGCTTTACATGCCGCTATAACTGACCAGTCTACATTTGCAAGATATTCGTAAAATCCAAAGTAATTTCCCTTTGAGTATGAAAAAGAAGACGGTCGCGGACACGCTGGACCACGGTTGTAAGACATCGACCAATTTACTTCAAAAGGAACATGCCAGGTGTCTATCGGAACCAGTGGGACGCTAGCTTCTTGGAGTTTGCACTCATTGTCATTTGTAATAAACAGGTCTAGCAAATTGCCTTTGCAGTTCACAAAACTATTTTTCTGTAATAGTTCGAAATAGTTTACTAGTTGGGACAGATCGTTTGCTTTCCGGCGCACCTCCGCGTTACTTGAGTTTACGATACCTGTGTTCCAGTTCATATCAGGCAGGTTAAAATCTCCCGTAATATAAACACGGTACTTTGTGAAGTCTATCATGTTTAAAGCATGGTTTATACTTGAACTCAAAGTGGTATAGTCACATTGCGGAGGAAAATAATAATTTCCCAAGAGAATATTCGGGTGTCCGTTAATATTAATTTCGATCCACACGGACTCTTGGTAATTTTCTAAATCTGGTCTGCGAAAAGATTTCAAATCGCTTTGGATCGCTATCAGCACGCCTCCCCCAAAAATTTGGTTGCAACTTTTGTAATCTCTGTCGCCACGGTAAACTACGTACTGGGATGGAAAATATTCGGCACTGGAAATATCCTCCCGCAGCCACGTCTCAGTAATACAGTATACGTCATACTCTGAAGCAAGGCAATTCTCCATGAATATCGCAGCCTTTCCACGTATGCTACGGACATTTTGGTAGTACAGTGACAGTACTATCATTCGGCTTTCACTCTCTGGTTACCGGGCCCAGACCTACGACGGGGCTGCCAACATGTGCGGGGAGTTTAATGGATGTTAAGCGATTTTAAGATCGCAAAGCCCACTTGCTATTTACTTTCACTGTGGGGCCCACAGTTCCAACCTTGTAGCTGCTGCTGTCTCAAACTGCAGTCCAGAACTTCGAGATGCGCTCATGTCCGTTAGGGAATTGGGTGCGCTCTCAGCACGTCCTGGGAAGTTCAAGCAGATTTTTTTGCGAAAGAAAGCTGGGTAAAAACATCAAACCCCTATGCCCAACGCGCTTTTTATAGAAGACCAGCGATATCTGCCGCGCTGGACGAGCAAGAGGCCATATTTGCTTCCCTAGAAGAAATGATGAAAGAAGCACCAACCGAGCAGTCTACTAAGATTGGTGGTATCCTACGCGCCATGGAATCAGGAAACACGCGTCTTCTGTTGGAAATTGCGTTAAGGGTGTTCTCTGTGCTTGAGGACCTAAACACGTACCTTCAAGGACGTTTGTCGACAGTTCAGGGAATGCTCCAGGTGGTGGAGTCCGCCAAGCGCGAGTTGCACCATCTGCGATCTGAAGAAATGTTCGAAGAACTGTTTGAATAGGTCGCCAAAGCTTTTGAGCATGGCAGTGTACATGTAGTGGAACCACCGAGATCCAGACGGCGTTTCGCCAGTATACGAGAAAGGGAGCACCAGTGACCTTCCAGTTGAAGCGACATCCTATTTTCGGCGTGTAATTTTTTTTAATAGTTGATGCAGCACTGCCAGGCATTGAGAGACGCTTTAATTCCGACTCGGAAGGAATCATGACATATAGCGCACTGGAAAGTGTTCTTTTGAAGACGCAATAGGAATCAGATGTGGACGTAATCAGACGATACAAAAACATTTATTCCAATAAATTCATGTCTCGCGTGCGCCTGCTGCACGAAGTGGACTCCGAACTAAGTTCTATCGACGATGTGGCAGCGGCAATTGGTAACATGCATGAGTCGACACGCGAGTACTTAAAAGATGTAGAGAGTGTCCTCAGGGTCATCCCGGTCAGGCCAGTTTCCCCTCGTGAGGCGGAACGATCATTAAGTGCCCTGAGAAGGTTAAAGACATGGCTGCGGAGTACCATGGGAAAGAGAGAAACGCCTAAGCTGCATGGTACCTGCTTATGTTTATCAAGACGTTGCAGACCGCATGAAGTTGTCGCAGCTGATGGGCAGCTTTGTCAGCGCATGCAAGGACCGCACTCTCATTTTTGGCCCCTCTCTGAAGGCCCGTTCACACACTTGTGTTCGGAGCGACCACTACGCTTACGAACGAATGCAGCCGGTTGGAGCAACGAGTTGCCACAGCAACGAAGCGCCAAACGGCCGTTTCGTTCGTGTTCGTTCGCCACACAAAGAGTTGAGCCGGGCTGAACTTTTCCGCTACGTTTGGGAGCGACAGGAGCGACCTCAACGACAGACCAATCCCAGGTCGAGGAGAGCTCGGCCGCGCGCGTTGCTTGCCGGACGTGCAGGTCGCGGTCCCTCCTATCTGCCAAGGTGGCATCGGTGGTTATCGTCGACGTGGTCGGCGTGGTGGAAGCTCATCGTTCCGCGTAAAAGCGCTATCCTCGACTGTGACTTCTGTTCGTGTGTCGCTATGATAACCCAGCACGTTCAAGAAGGGAAGATCCATCTACTCGTGCGGCGATGTCATGGTGGCACTCTCAAGAGAGCAGAAACGCCCGAGCCGTCGTGTTTGTTCATTTCGACTACAGTGGGGCTTGCTTAGCATTTGTGTCCTCGAACATCTCCCGGAGCTCTTATTTTGCGCGTTTCATGTGTGTGGTCGAGTTCAAGGTATTAGTGGTGCGTACCAGTAATACTTTTTAATCACCCGAGAAAAGTGATTAGTGTTAGCACTCCTGAACGCTCGCAACGTCTATGTGATCACGAAATCATATTTCAAAGTTGCTATAGCGCTGCTAAGATTACATCGCCTTTTGTAATCGTAGAAATGGCGTGTGGCGAGATTGGTACTATTGGCAAAGTCCTGTATTAAAATATTGATCGTCCAAGACGGCGTACAGCATGTTTTTCTTTCTTTTTTTCTCCACTTCAACCGTGCAAGTTTATTCTGAGAAAAAAAAATAAAGCTTGAGGCTATAGAAAACTGTGCCTATTTTCTGTTACGCCAGTGAGTGGCAGCGCGTCCCCTTCTTTTTAGAGGCACCGCTGAAACAGCTGACGGCGGCGGAGAAGCGGTCGCCGTGCTGCCGAACTGCTGCGCTTGTTGTAGTGGTTGCAGGTGTGTGTACGCGCGGCGCAGAGCGGTCGTTCCGGTAGCTCCGATCACAACAGACGCAGTCGTAGATAACGCGCTCATTGCAGATGTCTGAACCAGCCTTAAAGTCCGACCTACAGAATCGTCTTCTACCGGGCAAACACCGGTTCCCAGTTTCCTTCTCTCCTTCCCACTCGCCCACTTTTCCTCTCCTCTCCACACAGCAGCGGATCTCTGAACTACTCCCGGTAGAGAGGAGGAGGGTCTCCCTCTTTCTCAAATGGAACGGAGGAATTGAGGGAGAGTTTCCTTCTCTCTGCTTGTTGGTCGGCCTTTGAGGCTGCGGTCCCACGGCAGCCATCTTAAACAAGGCGTTAGTTCAACCAATAGATGGCGACACGCACCCGTGGGGTGGCCGAAACATTGGTTCACGGTGGGATGGCTCGAGCACCATCACGTTCCCTTAGTGGCCTTGCTCGCGCCGCTGCCAGCTGTGCTCAGCTGGCTCAATAGCGTGGCCCAGCAAACGCATGTATGCGAGAATGTCAGGCTTTGTATAAATTGTCCTCTGATATTGGGCAGGAGATCGAACTATAGGGGGCGCTTTATCGAGCTTGTTGTCCCCACAGCCCGGTGTTTACCAGCACAGCATGACAAAGAAATTGAACCTGGCCGAGCACGGTCTGGGCACGAGGGCTTCGCTCTGACCAGTGCTTTGGTCGCACGTGGAGCGGCCTTCGAATCGTCATCTTCGATTTCTCGGATCAGAAACAAACAAGAAAATACGGTTTGTTGTCCCCACAGCTGAAGCGCACCGGTAGAGGCGTGACTGTTCGATCTCCTCCCCAATAGGGAGATGCGGTTCGGCGGTTGTCACGGGCTTTCGCAATAAATCTTACCAAGAAGGAATCAATTGTTGATTGACGTGTCAATATTCTTTCAATGAAGACTTCTTCTGCAGGAATGCACGCTCAGTAGACTCAATCTTCCAAGACACCAATGGAAGCGGACGTCAAGTAAACTGCTTCGCAATTCACGGTACTTACCTCACCATTATAATGACGACCGAAAACTGACATAACGAAATATTGTGTTTCACGGGATCCGGAAGATTTTGTAAAGGTTGTTACATTATAGTTCCCAGAAAACAAACGCCGTTGCAATATTTTCGGAAGCACCGACACATATAATGTTGTAAGTACAGCTTAGGAGGAGTATGATGAAAACCATCAGAATAAATAGGAAGGCGTTTATTTGCAATGAAGACGCTATGAATGAACGGCGTTTAGCGACGGCAAGTTATGAGCGTATGGGAATTTATAAGTTCACGCGATTGCTAACTATGGACATGCGGACAATGACGACCTGTTTTGTCGGGAGATGGAGTAGCGGTGATGACCTGATATCGGACGACTCGTGGCAGACGAACAAGCAAGTTTCTTCTCAGCGAATGGTAAGCGTCCAGTGTCAAGCACAGCACGTGGCTACCGACGTTGTCGACGTTTCGAACACTTACCGCTTTCGACAAAAGTGCTGGCACCTGCGCTAACTTTGTGGAAAGAGTCGAAGGCTTCCTCGAGTCCAGCGCCATCATGAACTGTAACTGAAAACGATCCACTATTCAGTCTGTGGGTGGCGAAACGTATCCGCATCTGCGGAGTCATGGTCGATGCGTACTCTAAGTGGTTGGAAGTTTACACGATGCCTGCCACGACGTACAAACGCGTCATTGACGTTCTACGCTCTCTTTTCCCTACTTTTGCCCTACCGAAAATACTTTTCTCTGATAACGCGCCAAATCTTGCTTCAAATAAAATAAACAAGTCCAAAACCCCCGCTCCAAAAAAAAAAATAAACGGCATCAGGCATTACATTAGTGCACCATACCATCCTGCAACTAACGGTCAAGCAGAACAGATGGTGTGCGAAACGAAGAAAGCCCTCTTGAAGCTTACGGAAGAAGCAGTTCAGTGAAGAATCGCCAGGTTCTTGTTCCAGCAGCACGCGACGGTCTCATCTTACACGGTAAAAACACCCGCCGAAGGAATGTTCGGCGGACGAAGAGCCACACCTCTCGATCTCATGATACTATGGCCTATGAATGAAGATCGAGAGATTCCCAGATCGGGAGTAATGGCAGTTTATTCGGTCGGACAACTCGTCTACGTGAGGAATTTCAGCGGAAGTCGGGCCTTCCATGTAAAACTTGAGTAGAAAAGGCTCTATGTTGGTTGACAAGAAGGTGTCATCCCTCTGAATACGTTGGATATCAATGCCCTTGAGTGTAAATATAACGAAATCACAAAACTCTCTTTGTGTATTGTGTAACTGCCCTTGTATTTGGTAGTAGAGGCTATGGTGGTGATTTGGACCTTTCACACCAGGCTCCTTTTTCTTATTTTTCGCCTCATACTCCTTTGCGGTTTCAGTAGGCTTCAAGAATCTTTTGGAACGGGGACACTTTACGTCAACGAGGCCATTTGTTCCAAGTAGTCAATCAGGGAATGCTGCTAGAAATCCGTCCTTCATATTAACGAATAAGCCGCACTTCTGCACATTGCAGTTTTCCTGTTCCACGTACAGTTGTAAAGCAGCATCCTCATTGATTCTACCATATTCTGTTGCGGGTGAAGAAAGGTCTTTGGGTACACGATACTTGAAACAAGTCTGGCACTGTACGTTGTGGTTCGACACCCACTAATATCGTCGTCCTTATAGAGCCTCATCATTTAATCATTACCTCGTCACCTCATATTGCTCTTCATCAACAGTAAGTACAATAGGCTACCGCCATATTACAATCCAAGAATTGAAAAATTGAGTCGTTCAATCCTTCAATATGTTTATTATTTATATAATGTTATTACGTTACATTACCTCGAGACGATCGACGTCCATCGTCGATCTTCAAATACTTATATAAAGGGGGGGGGGGGGAGCGATCGGTGGCCGAGTGCATGTCTAGCGCACACCAGCTCGGAGCACGTGGAGCGAAAGCTCGCGCTGCAGAACCCACCCCGCCCCTGCCCGTTTCGATCTGGAAGAGCATCATACCGGCGTGCGGTCGTGTATCACTACTGCGTGGTGCACGTTAAAGACCCAAGGTTTGCGGTTGTACCGCACTGGCTAAATTGCTCATCTACACCTGAGACACCAGACGCCCACTAAGGCAGACTAACTTCCGGCTGTATAAACATACACACAACAATTTGCAATAGACGCACAATCACAAAGAACACAGCATGCCGCCTCTTTTCTTTGGATCGTCTTTTTTTTAACCAGCGCAAGCTCGCGCGTTTTCTCTTTTGAGACGGTTAAGGCCGGTTCAGACACTTGCGTTTGAGTGCGTTTGACTGCGTTGCGGCGAGAACCGGAAGTGAGTCACCGGCACATCTGTGCTTCGTATGAAGCGTGGAATCCAATTCAAGGAATCGTCTTTGCACGCGATATAAGAAGCAGGATGTCTGGTGTCTCGCTGCCGCAACGCAGTCAAACGCAGTCAAACGCAACTATCGGAACCGGGCTTTAGAACTAACGTTGATTAGAACAGTCGCACATAAAACCCGCGTTTCTCCTACCCGGCCGCTTCCTCCTCTCATTATGTGTAGGTGGTTAAAACTAAATAAGCTATAATAATGGTGTATTATTCATATTTAGTTTCAGTTTCAGTCAGGGAAAAGGAGGTTCGCGGGAAGTAGGGCCAATAAATGAGCTGCGCTTAGAGTATCGGCACTACTCTTACCCGACAGTGTTGTGGGCGCCGCCATTTTGGTGCTTGTGCAGAGCAGGCGCAACTGCCGATCGTCATGATTCAAAATTGCGACTTCCTCAGCATTAGATTCGGTGTTAGGAAGCTCATGTAATATTGCTTTGCTTTGTCGCAAACTGTTTAAAGTGGAGGACGGAAAAGCGTTTCTTGTGATTTCAGATACAGCTTCAAATAACTGGCAACCATGATTTTAAGCCACAATATGGCCAAGTGTCGCTACTCTGAAGCGTAGCTTATTTAATGACACTATTCATGCCCTTGTTCAAGAAGCTTGTAATACCTGGAGGGGCCATGACGTGAGCCCCGTGGATTCCACAAGCCACTACCTTTTGACACCTGCCTCTTCCTCATTGTTCCCGCTAGTGCCAGTAAATTAGCTACGCTTCAGAGTAACGACACTTGGCCATATTGTGGCTTAAAATCATGGTTGCCAGTTATCTGAAGCTTTATCTAAAATCACAGGAAACGCTTTTCCGTCCTCCACGAATGTTTAAACAACCCGCGACAGAGCATAGCAATATTGCATCAGCTTCCTAGCACCGCATCTAATGCAGAGGAAGTCGCACTTTTGGATCATGACGATCGGCAGTTGCGTTTGCTCTGCACAAGACCCAAAATGGCGGCGCCCAAAACAATTTTGGGGAACGGAGTGCCGATACTTAAGCGCAGCTCATTTAGTGACTCTAGGCATGAAGTGAACTATACTCTATTTCACCTTATGATGTACCGCAGGAAAGGCTACAAGCTCGAGCTCCTTGCTCTGGGGCAGACCTCGGCGGCACAAGCTCTCGTGCATAAAGGCCAGCTGCCAACGCTATGAGCTCGCGCTTGTAGCCTTCGCTGCGGTACAACATAAGGTGAAACGGAGTATAGGGTGTATTCTTTCACTCTTCGTCTTTATCGTTTATTGATTTCAATTATATCGAATAATGAACACTTTATATCACGCTACGCTTGCTGTAACTTATTTGTCTTAGATTTATTAACCTGACCCAGTACTTAAACCGTTCATTTATCGATAGTAAATCTTCAAATACATTTTCTAAATGTGAAGGTAAAACGACACGGAGATTGATGATGATATAGACGCCAACGCCGCCCTCGAAAATGTTTTTGAACTTAGAAATCAGCAGTTTTGTCTGCCATCCACCAGGTAGCGCAACAAAACACCCAAACAGTTTTTAATTGTTTTTAATATTAGCTAAGCTCTACAACTATCAAGAAACCAAAGCAAGATCATTGGTAAAATCTAATACAGCGCAATGTATATCTATTCCATACAATAAATGTTATTAGACGCCAATAAATCTGTTTGATGTCCAAAAAAGATGTGCGTCAAAAACAGGTAAGTTTGAAGGGCTCCCGGAGCGTTATGACTTTGAAAATAAAATAAAGCCACCGTCCACCTCTTGGGCAACTATTGTAGTTCTAAATGTTATAAAAGATTTTACCATAGTTTAATTATTTACTCAGCGGCATTTTAATTACCATGACTTGAAGCACAAAAACGTGCTACGTTTGATATAGAATATCTAAACAAACAAATTTTACACAACATTTTTTTTCTGCATATTACCAATTATAAGCACTACATCTGTAGCTAATTTCATTGCCCTAGCGTTTGTCATTAAAAACATATTTGTGCTGAAAAATGTCAATTTTAGGGCAATATTTGGAGAGCTGAAAAAAAAACAAAGTAGTGCAAATACCAAAAAAGTATATCGTTACATTCTGCTCCGACATCATCTTAACAAAACTGCTCTATTGGAACCGTGTTATCTTTAATGAATCGTTCATAAAACATGAACCAGCGGAGCAATTGAGGGTCCGCGCCATCATATTCGCAACGTTACAAATGCGCATGAACAGTATAAACCAATACATACATAATATCAGATGAAAGAGGATTGCAGAAGTGTTGTAAGTTGGGCGAGTTGGTATGATGACATGATGAACAGAACAGCGCACAAAAAGACAAGGACAGAGAAAAGGAACATGCAGGACACACAAGCGCTGACTCGCAACTGAATTTATACACAAAAGGAAGAAGAAGAGGAGGACGTTCTGAAAGACACGCAGGGCACGCAGTGCGTGTCACACGCGACACAACACCATTTAACTACAATGTCTTTACCCCATAGTCCGATCTAAAAACAAGGGGATTGCATTGCCTTTCGAATGACATCAATCCCACAAAACAGTATTTAAAAGGAGATGAGTAATGACCTGCCAAAAAGTACCTAAACTGCCACATTCAGTGGGACCGTGGCCTTAAGGGGGATTCAACCGCTATTTATTTGTACCCTCTATTGTACCCTTTTCCTCATAGATGGCTCAGAATTTTTCCGGAACAAACCAGTTGCATGATCGCAGCTGCGCATGCGGGCCGGGCGCTCGAGGTGGCCTCGGGCCAGGGGGCTGTTCGCCGCCGATCTCGAGCTAGGTCTTCTTCGCCCTGCGTCCGCCGCTGCCGGAAGCGGCCAACGGGCGGCGCGAGATACGAGCCAATACATACGTAGATTATAGTGGCTTACAAAACGTAGAGTAAGGCTGTAAGCTCTGATTTCCGAGGTATTTAGCGCACAAGGTATAGAGAAGAAGGACAGGACAGAAAAGAGCGCTTCTTCTCTATACCTTGTGCTGCTCACTCACCTCAATATGTTAGGACTACCAACTAGCCCAAATGTCAACTCTGATTTCCGAATGATTTCGAAGTTCCATCCACGTTCGAAAACATCGAAAGCACAAGGTGCGGCGTTGCGGCCATTGGCCCACCACATTTAACCAGAGTGTCGAACCGAAATTTTTATCGGTTCGGTTCCGGTTCGGGTTCACGGCTTTCGGTTCGGTTCCGGTTCAGTTCCGGGGAGCAAAAAATAACGGTTCAAACCGGTTCGAACCGGTTCGAACCGGTTTGAACCGCTAAATTGAGAATATATTTTCCGCGTTGTTCTGGCCATATACACTATTTACGCCGTGAAACGATTAACTATATAGTTTCTTCGATCGTCCGTGCCATTTACTTTTGTTTTTACGTACAAAAATATGAAATTCAGTTATTTAATTTTGACGCAAGAGTAGAAGAAAATCTACATTAACGTACATAACGTCGTGTTCATACGACTCAACATCCCTTTGTTTACCAGTAACATATATTTTACCTGAATCAAAATGTTTAAGTACAAGAGTGAAGAGTTGAGCTTGTTGGTACATACCTGTAAATAGATCAGCTTGAAATTTAGACTATACTGTATTTTCTTGTCCTTTCTTCGTGTTTAAGTAAAATTCTAAAGTTCAAGCTGATTTATTTACACGGTATAAAATATTGTCGCGAAGTGGTAGGTCGCCTAAAATACCCGTGATTGGTACAACTTTGTGTCGCAGTATTAAAAGTGAAATCGTGATTGTGTCCTTGAACCAAGGAATTAAATACATCACATAAAATTATAAAATGAGCACCTCGTGGCCATATATATTACGAAATATGGTTTACGAAATACGCTTCACAATATATATGTATAAGATGACGACACAACTGAGCTAAAAGCAATGACATTTTCAAAATGTCACAAAAGTTTTAGAATAATTCCTTTCAGTCTATTTTTTATAGAAACACCGAGCAGCAATCAAAATGCTTGTTGTTCTAACCAAACATTGTTTACACTCAGCACTGCATGCATGCGACTAATCATGCAGCAAGGAGTAATCGCAATTGTTCACTCTAATCTATACGCACCTTCGCACTCAGATCGAATCTGGCCCAAAATAGCGCTTGCCCAAGTGAACATTTTCTTATACAGGAGAAGCTGGCATAGCCTGGCTGTTGAGGTTTGTTCTTGACAAGATGCCGGTCAATTTAATTTGCAAATGAGCATCACCCTTGCTAATTGATGATTTTAACGCGATAGCGTTAAGGAGCTCATGTCGCAGAAAAGCCGATGTCGGTGGCGTGACTGGAAAATCTTGATTGGTCGATAGGGTGATGACGTCAGAGCTACATGCCCTCGCGCAAGAATTTCAAACAACCCACAATGCTCACCTGAAACGTGACATCACGCGTGGAATGAGAGTGATTAAAACATGTCATGTAATGCGAATTAAAGGTCGCCGTATGTCTCAATTGATTTCACTTTTAAAGTAATTCATTTGCCTTAAAAAAATTAAGAGTCTTAGGCGGGATTCGAACCCACGACCCTTCGGTTGCGAGTCAGACGCTTTTGACTAGGCCACGCGAGGCACGCTTTCGCGGCAAATGAGAATGCGATGCAAACGAGGCCAGTTATCGCTATCGCGTGGATCAAAATCGGAAATGCGTGTAAAGGCCGGTTCAGACACTTGCGTTTGAGTGCGTTTGACTGCGTTGCGGCGAGAACCGAAAGCGAGTAACCGTCACATCTGTGCTTCGTATGAAGCGTGAAATCAATTCCAAGGAATCTTCTTGGCACGCGACATAAGCAGCAGGGATGTCCTGGTGTCTCGCTGCCGCAACGCAGTCAAACGCAGTCAAACGCAACTGTCGTGAACCGGGCTTAAGGCTGCGGTCCCACGGCAGCCATCTTGAACAAGGCGTTAGTTCAACCAATAGATGGCGACACGCACCCGTGGGGTGGCCGAAACATTGGTTCACGGTGGGATGGCTCGAGCACCATCACGTTCCCCTCGTGGCCTTGCTCGCGCCGCTGCCAGCTGTGCTCAGCTGGCTCAAGTAGCGTGGCCCAGCAAACGCATGTATGCGAGAATGTCAGGCTGGGTATAAATTGTTCTCTGATATAGGGAGATGCGGTTCGGCGGTTGTCACGGGCTTTCGCAATAAATCTTACCAAGAAGGAATCAATTGTTGATTGACGTGTCAATATTCTATCAATGAAAACTTCTTCTGCAGGAATGCACGCTCAGTAGACTCAATCTTCCAAGACCCCAGTGGAAGCGGACGTCAAGTAAACTGCTTCGCGATTTACGGTACTTACCTCACCATTATAATGATTACTGAAAAGTGACGTCACGAAATATTGTGTTTCACGGGATCCGGAAGATGTTGTAAAGGTTGTTACATTATAGTTCCCAGAAAACAAACGCCGTTGCAATATTTTCGGAAGTACCGACACACATAATGTTGTAAGTACAGCTTAGGAGGAGTATGATGAAAACCATCCGAATAAATAGGAAGACGTTTATTTGCAATGAAGACGCTATGAATGAACGGCGTTTAGCGACGGCAAGTTATGAGCGTATCGGGAATTTATAAGTTCACGTGATTGCTAACTATGGACATGCGGACAATGAAGACCTGTTTTGTCGGGAGATGGAGTTGCGGTGATGACCTGATATCGGACGACTCGTGGCAGACGAACAAGCAAGTTTCTTCTCAGCGAATGGTAAGCGTCCAGTGTCAAGCACAGAACGTGGCTACCGACGTTGTCGACGTTTCGAACACTTACCGCTTTCGACAAAAGTGTTGGCACCTGGGCTAACTTTGTGCAAAGACTCGAAGTCTTCCTCGAGTCCAGCGCCATCATGAACAGTAACTGAAAACGATCCACTATTCAGTCGGTGGGTGGCGAAACGTATCCGCATCTGCGGAGTCATGGTCGATGCGTACTCTAAGTGGTTGGAAGTTTACACGATGCCTGCCACGACGTCCAAACGCGTCATTGACGTTCTACGCTCTCTTTTCCCTACTTTTGCCCTACCGAAAATACTTTTCTCTGATAACGCGCCAAATCTTGCTTCAAATAAAATAAACAAGTTTTTGAAAAAGAAAAAAAAAAACCGGCATCAGGCATTACATTAGTGCACCATACCATCCTGCAACTAACGGGCAAGCAGAACAGATGGTGTGCGAAACGAAGAAAGCCCTCTTGAAGCTTACGGAAGAAGCAGTTCAGTGAAGAATCGCCAGGTTCTTGTTCCAGCAGCACGCGACGGTCTCATCTTACACGGTAAAAACACCGGCCGATGCAATGTTCGGCGGACGAAGAGCCACACCTCTCGATCTCATGATACTATGGCCTACGAACGAAGGTCAAGAGATTCCCAGATCGGGAGTAATGGCAACTTATTCAGTCGGACAACTCGTCTACGTGAGGAATTTCAGCGGAAGTCGGGCCTTCCATGTAAAACTTGAGTAGAAAAGGCTCTATGTTGGTTGACCAGAAGGTGTCTTCCCTCTGAATACGTTGGATATCAATGCCCTTGAGTGTAAATATAACGAAATCACAAAACTCTTTTTTGTATTGTGTAACTGCCCTTGTATTTGGTAGTAGAAGCTATGGTATTGATTTGGACCTTTCACACCAAGCTCCTTTTTCTTATTTTTCGCCTCATACTCCTTTGCGGTTTCAGTAGGCTTCAAGAATCTTTTGGAACGGGGACACTTTACGTCAACGAGGCCATTTGTTCCAAGTAGTCAATCAGGGAATGCTGCTAGAAATCCGTCCCTCATATTAACGAATAAGCCGCACTTCTGTACAGTGCAGTTTTCCTGTTCCACGTACAGTTGTAAAGCAGCATCCTCATTGATTCGACCATATTCTGTTGCGGGTGAAGAAAGGTCTTTGGGTACACGATACTTGAAACAAGTCTGGCACTGTACGTTGTGGTTCGATACCCACTAATGTCGTCGTCCTTATAGAGCTTCATCTAATCATTACCTCGTCATCTCATATTGCTCTTCATCAACAATAAGTACAATAGGCTACCGCCATATTACAATACATGAATTAAAAAATTGAGTCGTTCAGTCCTTCATTATGTTTATTTTTATATAATGTTACTACGTTACATTACCTCGAGACGATCGACGTCCATCGTCAATCTTCAAATATACCTGTATATAAATTAGACGCACAATCACAAAAAACACAGCGTGCCGCCTCTTTTCTTTGGATCGTCTTTTTGAAATCAGCGCAAGCTCGCGTGTTCTCTCTTCTGAGACGGTTAGAACGGTCGCACATAAAACCCGCGTTTCTCCTACCCGACCGCTTCCTTCTCTCATTATGTGTAGTTGGTTATAACTAAGTAAGCTATAATAATGGTGTATTATTCATATTTAGTTTCAGTTTCAGTCACGGGAAAGGAGGTTCGCGGGCACTAGTGCCACTAGCGGGAACAATGAGGAAGAGGCAGGTGTCAAAAGGTAGTGGCTTGTGGAACCCACGGTGCTTACGTCATGGCCCCTTCAGGTATTACAAGCTCCTTGAACCAGGGCATGAATAGTGTCATTAAATAAGCTACGCTTCAGAGTAACGACACTTGGCCATATCGTGGCGTAAAATCATGGTTGCCAGTGATCTGAAGCTTTATCTAAAATCACAGGAAACTCTTTTCTGTCCTCCACAAATGTTTAAACAGTCCGCGACAGAGCAAAGCAATATTGCATCAGCTTCCTAACACCGGATAAAATGATGAGGAAGTCGCACTTTTGAATCACGACGATCGGCAGTTGCGTTTGATCTGCACTAGACCCGAAATGGCGGCTCCCACAACAATGCTGGGGAACGGAGTGCCGATACTCCAAGCGCAGCTCACTTAGTGGCTCTAGGCATGAAGTGAACTCGGGTGTATTCTTTTCCTTTTCGTCTTTATTGTTTATTGATTTCAATCATATCGAATAATGAACACAATATATCACACTACGCTTGTGTAATTATTTATCTTAGATTTATTAACCTGACCCAGTACTTAAACCATTTATTTGTCGATAGTAAATCTTCCAATATATTTTCTAGATGTGAAAGCAAAAAGACACGGACACTGATGATGATACAAACGCCAACGCCGCCCTCGAAAATTTCTTGAACTTTAAAAATCAGCAGTTTGTCTGCCATCCGGCAGGTAGCGCAATAAAGCAACCAAACAGTTTTTAATTGTTTTTAAAATTAACTAAGCTCTACACCTATCAAGAAACCAAAGCAAGATCATTGTGAAAGTCTAATACATCGCAATGTTTATCTATTCCATACAATAAATATTATTAGATGCCAATAAATCTGTTTCATGTCCATAAAAGAAATGCGTCAAAACAGGTAAGTTTGAAGGGGTCCTGGAGCGTTATGACTTTGAAAATAAAAAAAGCCACCGTCCACCTCTTGGGCAACTATTGTAGTTCTAAATGTTATAAAAGATTTTACCATAGTTTAATTATTTACTCAGCGGCATTTGAATTACCATGACTCGAAGCACAAAAAAGTGCTACGTTTGATATAGAATATCTAAACAAACAAATTTTACACAACATTAAATTTTTTTCTGCATATTACCAATTATAAGCACTACATCTGTAGCTAATTTCATTGCCCTAGCGTTTGTCATTAAAAACATATTTGTGCTGAAAAATGTCAATTTTAGGGCAATATTTGGAGAGCTGAAAAAAACAAAGTAGTGCAAATACCAAAAAAGTATACCGTTACATTCTGCTCCGACATCATCTTAACAAAACTGCTCTATTAGAACCGTGTTATCTTTAATGAATCGTTCATAAAATATGAACCAGCGGAGCAAGTGAGGGTCCGCGCCATCATATTCGCAACGCTACAAATGCGCATGAACAGTATAAACCAATACATACATAATATCAAATGAAAGAGGATTGCATTGCCTTTCGAATGACATCAATCCCACAAAACAGTATTTAAAAGGAGATGAGTAATGACCTGCCAAAAAGTACCTAAACTGCCACATTCAGTTGGGACCGTGGCCTTAAGTAAAACGAAGTAGTATTTCACGTCCTACTCGACATGGCAGCTACTTAATTGAACACTTTCTTACGGTTTGCGTGCGTAATCGTCATAGTTCCGCCGCGCGCCCTTGTTTACTTTGTTTTTGTCCAGCCCACAGACACATAAAAGTAATGTTCACCACATAAAAGAGGCAATAACAGACTTCTATATGTTTAAGAAGTCATATGTGTGAGGAACACATAGTTATTTAAATTGGCTTCAAAATCAGGAATGTGTGTAGGGCTCTCCCAAATCACTTACAACGTGCCTGTCAAGGATAAAAACGCCTGAAAAGATTCGCAGAACACCTTTCAGATAATTTGGGGGCATTGCTTTAGGGTGATCGGCTCCTTATTTATGTTGTCAAATATTCAGTTAGTAATTAAATATATTTTTATAACGATCAATAAAGTTTACTTTATAAAGCTCACATAACCGCTTGAGACCGACGCGGAAGGATGATACTCGAAACTACGCGAGCTGTGGAATCTGCGTAAAAGTGTTTTTCTGTTTGGCTGATTGGCAGTGTCAAACATCGGGTTGCAGGGTACGCCAAAAAGGGCTGTGTCCTCACATGATAGATTGGAAGTCAAATACATGAAATGTTCAAAAAGAGAGAGATAATTAATGTTATTTTTCTAAATAATCCCTTAGAGAACGCCTTACTCCAAAAAGAGATACGTAAAGATGCACGCAATGAAATTTATAATTTTACATAAATAGGGCGAAGGACAGACAAAGATTCTTAAAATCTTAGTATAAATCACATCTCACCAGTTTGCATGAGCTCGAAACTTCGCGAAATACTGCCTCGGGAGGCTAATGTTATATTCGGTTTTATCTGCAGTTGTTTTGGGCCCTCACTTTACAACACTATGCTTGAATAGTCATGCGCTCTAACATTTCTGTAGGCTGCCATATATCATTGCGAGACTGCTATAAAAACTGCACAACTTTACAATTGGGACATCTATTGCTAGTGTTGCGAACATCACATTTCACCAAAAAGCTGAATTGTTTAACATGGTATGCACGTGACGTCATCACACCATAGGCTGGTGGCCATTGTGATTTCATCTCGCTGAGAAAATCAAATTCGATGGTGCAAAATGCACGCTGCAGGCTCAGTGAAACTTTGAAAGCCAAATATTTTAAAGGCACGTATTATTATTCTTAGTTCATCGTCGTGAGGAACGGCGCGTGCTTCTGGAACGACAAAAGCGTGCTTTTTGGCAAGAGCGTTTTTGCACACAAAGTAGTTTCCGGGGTCACGCTTTTTGGTCTACGCCATAGATGCGGGGAAGAGGAACCTTTACAACACAGTAGGTTTTTATAATTAACCCCCTCCCTCCCCCCCCCCCCCACACACACACACTTTTCTTTTTACAGCGGAGCTGTTAAGGGCTAGTTTCCCCAGTATCGTGTCCGCCAGTAAACAAATGATGACACTAAACTCTGGACAGCTACCGCCATCTATAAGTGACGACGGCAACCAGACAAACGGCTTGCCGGTTGTCTGGTTGCCGCCGTCGCACATAGATGGCGGCAACCTCTCCAGCATTTCCACTCTGGCTTTCCGACTTGCGGCCGGCCATTAGTTTATTCCCACCATAGTACAGCTTCGCTGGTCTTCCTTTTTCACCAGAGTGGAAAGGCTGGAAGTACTCCTGAGGAATTGCCTCCTCCGTTCGTGTGTGCTAATTCAACAATTTATTTGTCACTTGTTAACAGCAACCCTTCACTGCTTTTATTTAGCACCCCGTGAAGTTTAAAGGGGTCATAAAACGATATCGGGTGGGAATGTTCATGACTTTTTCGAGGCGTACTGGTCATATAGTCTGACCCAAGTATACTCGCACAGGCCGCCACTGATTCAGACGCTTCTTTGTCGCGGTGAAATTGCGAGGCTAAAATGAGACTATTTCTTTTAGCCTTGCCTTCGCAAAGATTGATGTCGTTATTGTGGGATCAAAACCACCCGCCTAACGACAGTCGAGCGCGGACCATGGATTCGACAGGATAACTGCGTGAGCACTCGACTTCGGCTCGTAACAAATCAATGCCTCGGCGGACACTTGGGTAGTGGCTCGTGTCCAACCACTGCGGTGATGAAAATAGCCGAACTCTAACAATGCCTAGAGCTCAGCACGCGTTTTCTTCCTTTCCAACCGCAGCACGGGGGTATGACTAATATTGGCGGCATAAGACACGCACCAGGCCACGTGGCCGCTTCTGGCTCCGAGTTGAGAAAATGAACGATGCTCATATTTCTCTAATTTGTTTGGCGACTGCCATTGCCTAGAAAAAAGAGCAAAGCCAAGTTCAATCAGTTATTAAAGTTAGGGAGTGATCCTGAGTAGAATGTAGTGATGTATAGAAATCTTTTTATAGCTTTTTTAAGCAAAATACAAAGGGGTCGTCACTAAATTTTTTTTTTGGTATTCCTTCCGTACACACATGTAGTTCTATGTAACTTCATATTATTAAGTCGCATTTAGTCATTTCCATACTGCTATTCCCGGGGACATCTTTTGGATGCAGTTCAGCAACAACGAAAAAATGTTTGGGTGCCTCAATGATGTAAAATTGGTCTTGCAACATTTTTTTCGTACTTTCAATAAATACTGTTAAGAAGTAACAACTGACGTTGATAGCATGCGGAAATATCCATTAGTTTTTCCCTCCGCGCAATAGCAGATGTAGAAAAAAATAAAGGAAAGAGAAAGCTGTCGATCCCCTCCTTAACTCGCAATTTGAACAAGCGGCCACGTGATTTGACGCTAATTATATACTGTTAGTGTTCATCATAGTCATGCCCTAGGCGGCTAGGGTTTGGAAAGCAAACGCTTAAGTTGAGCTTCAGATATTGTTAAAGTTGGACTATTATCATATTTAAGTGTACATGAGCCGTTACCCAAATGTTTGGCGACGCTGATTGTCATGAACCCGAGCACTTGACTAGGGGTTATGAAAATCGCTTACGTCACGATGTCACGTGACTCTCGGTGCAAAATCGTGATGTCATGTTAAGTCACGCTGTCAACGAGGTTAATACATCTAATGACTTCCTCAAATTAAATCGAGTTGATGCAGTGAGTCACGTGACGTCACGAGGTCACGTGACATTACTTGACAACATGTATTGACACCATGACGTCACGTGACAACGTGACACATGGTTAATCATAGTGCCAATACAAACGCGCCACGAAAACCCACAATTTACCATACGTTGCAATTCTGTATATGACGATTTGATCAATAGATAGAAATACAGCCTCTAATTTTTTATTCCCATATGTTCATTTTGTGATACTAACAAAAACTAAAAATAAATTACCTTGAACCGTTTTGAACCGGTTACCGTTATATTTTATTTCGGTTCGGTTCCGGTTCAGTTCCAAGATGGCGGCGAAGATTTCGGTTCGGTTCAGTTCCGGTTCGGCTAAAAATAACGGTTATGTTCCGGTTTTCGGTTCGGTTCGGTTCCGGTTCGACACCCTGCATTTAACACAAAAACGTTGTCTTGCAAAAAAAAAAAAAAGAATATATATATATATATATATTTATTTATTTATTTATTTATTTATTTATTTATTTATTTATTTATTTTTAGAGCTTAGTTTAAAGCTAGAAAACGAAAAAAGAAATAAAGTGGCAGTTTTGCACTTCCTATGTTCTATACCGGCCTGCTCTTTGAATACTGGTTTGCGAACCCGCTCCCAGGTTGTGTGGAGTAAAGCCCATCTATCCTGGGAAAAGTGGCGCCAATCATTTTTGTGGAAATGGTCGAGACACGTGGCGCGCGCCACTTCTGGGAAGAACTAGAGCCACTAAATGAGCTGCGCTTAGAGTATCGGCACTCTGTTCCCCAACATTGTTGTGGGCGCCGACATTTTGGTGCTTGTGCAGAGTAGACGCAACTGCCGATCGCCATGATTCAAAAGTGCGACTTTCTCAGCATTAGTACTGTAGCATTAGATTCGGTGTTAGGAAGCTCATATAATAAGTGCTTTGCTCTGTCGCGAACTGTTTAAACATTTGTGGAGGACGGAAAAGCGTTTCCTGTGATTTCAGATAAATCTTCAGATAACTGGCAGCCATGATTTGAAGCGACAATATGAACAAGTGTCGTTACTCTGAAGCGTAGCTTATTTAGTGGCACTATATATAGCATAACATGGCGTCTGAAATCTAACTCAGTGCTGCGCTGTTCCGCCATGATCTTCCCTAGTGCCACTAAATAAGTGCAGGGTAACGACACTTGTCCATATTGTGGCTTAAAATCATGGCTGCCAGTTATCTGAAAATTTATCTGAAATCACAGGAAACGCTTTTACTTCCTCCACAAATGTATAAACGCTTCGCGACAGAGCAAAGCAATATTACATGAGCTTCCTAACAACGAATCCAATGCCGAGGAAGTCGCACTTTTGAATCATGACGATCGGCAGTTGCGTCTGCTCTGCACAAGCACCAAAATGGCGGCGCCCACAGCAATATTGGGGAACAGAGTGCCGACCCTATGCATAGCTCATTTAGTCGCGAGGTCCACACTCCTGCGCGGCGAAGTCCACACTTCTGTACGTCCAGAGGTGTGGACCTCGTCGAAGAGGTCCACACGTCTGCGCGTCGAGTCAAAAGCAACAGGAAGCAGCCGTTTCCCACCCGTGAACTGTACCAAGGAGTTCTCTGTCCAAGCAAGTGTAGCGGCTCTACTCACTCGTCCACAATCCCGCGCCAAGTGCACAGCAGCTGACAAGATTGGCAACGGGTATGGCAATAAAGGACTTTTTCCGTCTGTCTGCCTGTCGGCGAAAAAGAACCACTCAAATACACAAAGCCATGTTGCACTCGAGTTATCCTGGTAAATTCCATAGGTTGAAGGCGCTGCCAGCAAGTGCAGACTAAATTCATTTGATAAAATTCACGCTTACAAGTGCCGCCAACCATTGTTGTGGAAACACGCAAGACACGTGCGAGGAGCGGGTGCTCCGCTGCCATTCGCTTCCAAGGGCCGCTCATTTCAGTATACTGCGCCGACAACTGCTTCCAAGGGCCGCTCGAGACACGGGCCTCGTGCACTGGCGCATTTGACGCCACTTGCAAGAAAACGCAAAAACATCGAAGAGCTTTAGTCCAGACAGGGGGGGTCGGTGGCCGAGTGGGCTAAAGCGCACACCCAGCTCGGCGCGCGTGGAGCGAAAGCTCGCGCTGCAGAACTCAGGGATCCTGGGCTCGAGCCCCACCCCTGCCCGTTTCGATCTGGATGAGCATCGTACCGGCGTGCGGTCGTGTATCACTACTGCGCGGTGCACGTTAAAGACCCCAGGCTAGCGGTTGTACCGCACTGGCTAAATTGCTCATCTACAGCGAGTGACTCGTCGCAACTTTAAATGGCTGACCAACTACACGCTGTATAAATATCCCTACAAACCAATTTAGTCCAGACAGATAAAGAGAGATCGGTGGCCAAGCGCAATAAAGAAAAAAAAAGAAAAGGATCGGTGCCCGAGTGGGCTATACTTCGTTTCAGCTTCGGTCCAGACGCAGCCAAAGCTACAAGCGCGAGCTCCGGGCTTTCAGCATCCCTGCCAAGCACGCGCGCTCGCGCAGTGCTAGCACTGTTCTGGGCCACATGCTCGCGCTTGTAGCATCGGCTGCGTCTGGACCGAAGCTGAAACGAAGTATAGAGCACACCAGCTCGGAGGACGTGGAGCGAAAGCTCGCGCTGTATAACCCAGGAATCCTGGGTTCAATCCGCACCCCTGCCCGTTTCGATCTGGATGAGCATCGTACCGGCGTGCGGTCGTGTATCACTATTGCGTGATGCACGTTAAAGACCCCAGGCTACCGGTTGTACTCCACTGGCTAGATTGCTCACCTACAGCTGGGAGACATTTCGCCTGTTGAGGCAGACTATGTTCTAGGCTGTATAAACATACACACACCCCAATTTGTTTCCAGAGAGGTAAGGTAGCACCGCTTCATTCCACCCTGACATAGTAAGATCACTGTTGAAAGATGTGTTCATAACGGACGATAGCATAGTGAACTCCCGAGGTTACTTATGAACACAATAAAGTTATTTAGAGGTTCATTTGATTTTGCCTAACATTAGAAAGGTGAAGAGAAACAAAAAAGATACGTACGCCTCACCCAACGTTACTAGAACCACTCAGTTGGGAAACTGCCATAGAGACTGCTCTGAAAAAGTGGTACGGATCCGTCCACGAGAACCGAGCTAATGGCGATCCCAACGCCCCCATTTCTCCCGCAGCGGCCAGTCCAGGAACTGCACGTGACTTCCATTTTCATTGTAAACGGCCATTTCGGGGCCAGAACAGATACTGTGGAAGGGGCTTCGAGGTACCGCCCCCGACTCCCAAGCGGACGCGCCGCGGATTACTACCGTGGTTAATATGCGCCTAACTCAGGACGCGCTACCTGAAATCACCGCTGAGGCACGGTTGTATAAAAACAATATTAATTATACTGCAAAACCCTGCGAACTAAATATTTTAGAAAACAACACGCGCCCCCCATTTTGTACTAAACTTCAATAAAAGGTACTACAAAAAGAGTTTTTTCCGTTAGTTTTTACGCAAAAAACAAGCTTTCTAAAAGCTCATGGCGACCGCAGTTAAGACAAATGATACAGAGTGGCGCTGTTGTCGTATTTAGCTTGGTCTCGGTGGACGCCAGCGGCCCAGGTCTCAACGGTGAGTTTCCCAACTGAGAGCTCTAGTAACGTTGGCCTCACCTTAGGTAGAAACGTATTTTCTACCTATTGATGGCCCGTTTGGTTATCTTTGTATTCCACAAAACGGAAAATGTTAAATTTACAACAAAAAAATTGTTCGGGCGCCAAAACGCTAACGTCAAAATTCAATTTGCATCTCAGAGTAAGCACCGGTTTGTTGGTTAAGAAAATATATTGTAATTGTACAAAATAATAGAAATCATGCTTCTTTTTTTTTCTTTTTGACGTGTTTAAAGCACTGCATTTGCCTGATTTCAACTCGCTGTTGATGGAAACTGTTGTTCATAGGCATTTTTGGGATAGTCAATTTAAAGTTCCATATGTACCTTCTCGTATTCTTAGACCCAAAGAGCGTTACCGGATACCTCGATGTTCGACAAGATTTGGAAAAAGAGCTCGGAGTTACTATGTACCAGCATATATGAACAAACTACCTTCTAGTATTCTAAATTTAAGAACAAAATACAAGCTCAAGAAAGCCCTGAAAAATTTTAGTTCGTAAAGTGCCCAATAGTTTGCTTTGTTATTCTAATTTCTTTGTGTGGATTTTATTTTACATACATGTTTCCTGTTGCAACGGCATGGTTTCACTGACTGTAAGACGCTGCCAGTCAAGCCCAATGTGGCTTAGGCAGGTCGGACTTAACATACCTTTTGTTCATTTGCAATAAAATTATTATTATTATTATTATTATTATTATTATTATTATTATTATTATTATTATTATTATTATTATTATTATTATTATTATTATTTTGTTTTTCATATCCACTAGCCACCAAATAAGGTCTACAGAGAATGAAAATATCTGAAATAATGTTTCATAAAATAAATGTTGTTTGGAATAAGTATTTTTGCCTTCTTTGCAACCCATTCAACTATTTTTTTTTTTAAATTCCAAATACATATTAGTAAGGTGCCTTCATGTGCGCTTTGCTTAGGGTGGAGACATCTGACCACTTTGTCCCACACTTTTATTATTCTTTTTTTTTTTTTGTTCAGAAGCGCGTGAAAGAGCATGTCCCGGCACGCGTTTGTGGCACTGACTGTGCCATAACGCCGTTTTGTTTTCGTCGATTTATTTGTACTTTACCCTAAGCGCGTGCTGTCGGCATCAGGTAGTCAGTAAAGGGTGGCATCACCTCAAGCAGATGTGACATTAGTAGAGTGCTTTAGTAGATCGTTCCGATGACTCCGATAACGATACCCGATACTCTGCCTCCGCCTTTGCGCTTACATATATATGATGGAGATTTTAGTAGATCGTTCCGATGACCTCGATGACGATACCCGATACTCTGCCGCCGCCTTTGTGCATGCATCGTGTGTTATCGGGGGGTATCGTATAGGCATCGGAACGATCTACTAAAACTCCCTAGTATCGTTATCTGCGGGGCATCGGAGGTATCGGAACGATCTACTAAAGCTCTCTATTGAGGCAATCCTACATATTAGGATATCTCTGTTCAACCCTGCACGACCTTAGGGTGCTTACGAGCCACGCTTGTAGCGCATGCAAGCGTTTGACCACGCGCGCTAACATAGCACAGGCAAAAAAATAGAATCAACAATAGTATCGCCTTCAGAGCCAGGCCTTTCGCTAGGAGTCTGCTGATGACTAGTTACACTTTTTTGCAACGTTCAAAAAGTGCTGGCTAACGGAGCCACGAATTTTAATTCTGTTGTCTCTATAATTATACAGCGGGAAGTTAGTCAGCTTTGAGGGCATCTGGTGTCTTCGTTGGAGATGAAAGACAGTGCAGTATTGGCCCCGAGCGGGACCGATTGGAGCGCTGCGATCGCTCGACCGTGACGTAGGATGAAGGATCACGTGATAAAGCCAGCTATTCCGCCTTGCTTTGGTCGGGGCCTTCGGAAGCCCTTCAATCGGTACTTTCGCATTTTTTCTGTGTTTGAAGCTTGATCAGTACATGCGTGGATCGGCGTCGGCAGCTGTCGAGCTCAGGGAGCAATGGTAAGGCACTGTTCGGGGCCGCAATGCCGCAGTTACGCGACCGACCCAAATATCAGCTACCACATCTACCCCAAAGAGAAGCATTCCAATATGATTCATAAAATGTGAACAGTCTCACCCTGCGTGGCAGTACCTTTCTCATACAGCTTCAATATTATTTGAACAATGGGGTTAAGAATGTATGTACAAGTTGTCGTCACACAATGCAAGTAGAGCTGAGTGCTAATAGACTTGAAACAGTAATTTACAGATGGTAACAAGCCATAAAATTTCACTGACTATTTTAATGCAAACATCACTCACAGCTTAGTGGTATTTAAACAACCAGCAGCTGCATAAATGTGAGAATGTTACGTGGCTTTATTTATTTTACTTTAAAGATTGCTGATGCAAGTAGCTGCACTCGTATTAGCAAGTAATATTTTTATTTTTGTAACCTATCTGCTTATCTTGTAGGAGCCCAAATAAAACAATTCTATAACTCTAATACACCTAGCTACAGGAATATTTGCATAATCTTTTTTTACAAAACGAAAAACAGCGATGCTGTACACGAACTGTCATTGGCCTTTGAATGGTCTGATATTAGTTTATGAAATTAAATGTTATCAACAAGCTTTAATATTCGTCGCTCGAAAATTCTGACATCGCAGAAAAGATACAAAACCTGTGCTTCAAAAACATTTTAAAAAAAATGAGTTGCATTATATTGATTTTGCGACTCGCGACTTGAGAAGCGAGCATGTTACCACTGAGCCACGAGAATTTGTTTTCTTTATTCCTGAGCTACGATAACAACGGGAGACGACCGATTATATTTGGAAAAAGGCGCTTCACTTCACCGTTCATCGCAAATCGCAATCTCTAAAGGCCGGTTGAGACACTTGCGTTCGTGAGTGCGTTTAACTGCGTTGTGTTGAGAACCGAAAGCGAGACACCGGCACATCTGTGCTTCGTATGAAGCGTGGAATCCAATTCAAGGAATCATGTTTGCACGCGATATAAGCAGCAGGAATGTCCTGGTTTCTCGCAGCCGAAACGCAGTCAAACGCAATCAAACGCAACTGTCTGAGTGCTCCAGTTGTTTCGCTCCCGGCTCTGGCACCGAGCTCGATCGATTTCACAGCACGCTGGCCGGTGGGTACATACAACCTAACCAAGTAATGATACACGGCATGTTCCTTCACCCATGCTTTGCAGGAGCTCGATGTGTCACCGACGTTTCTTCCATCCAGCTCGTGCGGATACGAAGTGAGTGCCGACGTTTGGAGTACGAATTCAATGAACGTGTAGCAAATCTTATGCAGCTTCTTGATTCTACAGAACACGTGTCCCGCTTCAAGAGCACTTTCGCCCTCAAGCAACAGGCGGGACATTTAGTGGGCCTTGTCCACAAACGCAGTGATGCTGCTTACAGACAGCACAACTGAAAAGGGGTACACAGTTGTAACGGGGTGCCCGGTCAAATAGAAGTTAAAAAAATTCCCTACCTTCGACGGTCGGTCGCACTTCGCAAGCATTCATTGCGATACGCGAGACAGCCGCCGAAAACGACAAGTTGACCCGTTACCTCCGCCGCGCCAGTCCACGCCGCCGCGCTTCCGTGCAGCGACCGTTTCCCTGCTCGCCTGCAACCGGCTGACTGGCTCCCCGGAAGCATTCGTACTGTAGCCAATTTAGGAACTCGACTGGGTCGAGTAGTGAAACGAAACATTGGGTTAAAAGAAGCCTTAAACAGCCGTAGTATTAAAAAAGTGAAGACCGAGACGCTCCATTCTTGACGCAGAGTGCAGGAAACGGTCACGTGATCCCTCATCCTACGTCATGACGATAGGCCCGTCAGGTGGCGCCACGTCATGTTCTCGGGGCTAATACCGCTTTTTGTCTGAAGACTGTAACGTGCATCACGCAATAATGGAGAGTTTTAGTAGATCGTCTCGATGACTCCGATAACTATACCCGATACTCCGCCGCCGCCTTTGCGCATGCATCGTATAGTTATCGGGTATCCATATCGGGGGTATCGGAACGATCTACTAAAACTCTCTAGTGATACATTACAGCGCGCTGGTACGATGCTCATCCAGATTGAAACGGGCAGAGGCCGTGGATTGAATCCACGATCAGTCAGCTTTACAGCGTGAGCTTTCGCTACACGTGCTACCGATCCACGAGCAACGAGACATCGCGGTCAAATTCGAGCTCGAGAGAAAACAACAACAACAACACAAAGAAAATCTCCGCTTTGAGGCATTTGGTACTAGTGTCGCCATCTCGTTTAACAAGTTAGAAATAAAATTAACAGGGTGATTTTATTTACACAAATACGTAAATAAAACAATATTTTGCTTTCCCGTCATGGTCTTAAAATTAAGATTAGAGGCACCCCTAGTACATACGGCCAAGCGTTTTGTCACGTTTGTCTTCTAAATAATTGTATTTACAAAAATGCCTCAAAACAAGCTCAAAACAGTCAAAACAATCATATTTCTGGATTTTATTAAAAATCTCCAGCGCTCTAAAAAAAAAGTCCAAGGACCGAACAACCTTCATAGGGTTATCATAAGTAACCTCCAAAATAATAAATACTATCGTGCATTCCTGAAACTCAGGTTTGTGTAGCGAAATTTGCGCAATGAGTAACGAGCGGTTGAATCCCCTAAAGGAACACTGACACCCCCCAATTTTTTTTTCTTTTTTGTCAGGAGATTTATTATGGTGTCGGACGCTACCCAATTGATATTTTGCTACAGAGTCACGTATTTTTTAATAAAGCCAAAAAACGCAGCTGCGCGAAACCGAAACCGAGAAGTGGAGAGGATAGCGTGAGCGACGGAAGTCACGTAACTACACCCGACCGTGCGGGTTTTTTTTTTTTTGCTTTTCTTCTTTTTGCACGTTGTAGACGAAATGCGTTCGTTCCGTTCGCCGTCGGGTTCCTTTGCAGTTATGTTTGTTCCGCCCGCTGTTCTGTACTTCAAGATGAATTGTTTTGTACATTTAAGTGTTGGCAATTAGTAGTGAGTGCCCGAGTGCCGTGGTGAATTCCCGTGATCCGCTCCGAAAAGAATACTCCCAAGATGTTGCGTGAAGAGTTGCCTCACATGTCCTGCATCTGAAAGTGGCATGGTGAGGCAGAGTGCACAAGTTTCCGACAGATCAACGGGTCGGGATCAATGGCTGGCTGCAATTCCTGTAGAACCATTACGCGAAGCTCGGAAAGCGGACGCTACCTGATTCATATGCTCTTGCATTTTGTGGAAAGTGATATGTTTACATTGATTTCGCAGGTATCAAAAATGGAGTCCATACCTTTGGTTCAGCGACGTATCGTCCAGAACAATTTTTTTTTCTGTGATAATTGTAGAAAAAGAAATGTAAACATCGCAAAATGCTTGAAAATAAAAATAAAAGGTACACCCACACCAGGAATCGAACCCGTGCCCTCTGCGTGTGAAGCGGACGAAGGAACTCTATCATGCGTAGTTATGCAGCGGGTGGACTGTAGGTCGGAAGTTTGCTGCCGATTTCCCTTCAATACATGCACTCCCGGCTTGAAGTCGAGCAGCACCACGCATAGGGCACATTCGCACCTCGTAAAGTAACCGTACGCGTGCGTATTCAACTCGAAGTACGCACCTCGTGCTTGACGTTTGAGCGAGCGATGTCTTCAGCCAGGAGAAGGGACGACAGCTCGGCGACGTCTTCGTGCAATCGGCTTGCTGGTCGGGCGTGTCATACGCGATGAATATTAGTTTATTTGATCGGTCCGAAATTTCTCTTTCGAAGAGAGACAGAATTCGCCAGTACCGTGAAGGCCAGTTCTGAAGTAGAGGTCCAACGCCCGTCGTCCGCTGCCGTCCGCTAGTGCTAGTCCCACGATACGCGAAACGACGCCATGTTGAGAATTATGCAGTGAACGCACAAAAAGCTTCCGGTTGTCTGTGCTACCTTTTTTTCAATCAACGTATTTGCAGCTTTTTTGAAGCCACGAAAAGTGGGTTTCATACTGTTTTCTATTTTTAATATTGACTGTGTGCCTTCAATGACCCACGACTTTGATTAAATTTGGTGGTCGCATCGATACCTTAGAAAACGGCCCGTGACCACGGAAAAGAGAGTGAGCGAGACTCGAACCGGCCAGTTCTTGATCGGCGGTTGTCGGGCGGAAAGAAACCGAATTTCGAGCCGCAAATTCTGTTCTGGGTAGTGGGGCTCTCATATGTCAGGTACAACTAAAAACCTCGGCGAGCATAAATACCCTGTCAGTGTCCCTTTAAGGTTTCTGGACGGGAAACTTGGGGACCTATTACGAATCCATACTTCAGAGTCCTGGGTTGCCATTACGCGTGTTACTCGCAAGCAATATTAACTAAAACATTTCTGTGCATGCGCTGCTGTTTTGCGATGATTGTGTTTTATTTTGTATACATATTCATTTTGGAGCGAAATCGTGTCACTCCTCTTGTGTTTTATGTTTTGCTACCGTTGCTGCCAAAAGGATGGCCTATCCCTGTCAGGCACTTCCGCCTTTAGCCACGTCACCTGAGACATTTGTGTACAGTTCTGGCTCCAAATAAAGGTATAAACATACAAAATTTAACAGACAATGTCCTTTTTTTTCTTACACTGTTTTTCTGCGTTTGTCTTGTTTCTGGTGCGTAGATCTCATCGGCTTTCTTTTATATATAATTGAGTTCGGAACGTTGTTCGAGCAGGTTAATTCGTTGTGCACTGTAAATCGTTAAGAATAGTATAATAACGCTATATGTGAACATCTCTGCATGTTTGTTTTTTTGTTGTTGTTTTAGTGCACAGCTTTGCTTTGTGTGTAAAATAAAATACATATTTTTCAAATCAAGATGGCTGCCATGTCAAAATTTATGACTCCCCCCCCCCCTCCCCTAATATTTTCCTTACTCCACTGGTACAGATTGCTTCCGAAGAGTCAAAATATGCTCGATGGTGTGAAATGACTGGTGGAGAAACTCACGCCATTAAAACAAAATGAACGCTCAAAACGCTATTTTCTTCAGTGACTGCTCGACTTGCAAGTTAGTCAACATGCGACGTAACCTCACCGGAGACCGCGGAAAAATCTGAGCGTTGGTTTAGGCATACCTTTCCTTTGCCGTTTCCACAACAGCTATTGTGAATTCGGAGATAATAGGCCTCAATATTCCGGAAATAAGTTTAACTTAAATTGCTAAAAAAAAAAAAAAATTATGCCCGTTATTTATTTTGGCAGGTCCCTATTCGCACTCCGAGTGCGGATTGTGTTGACTTCTTATCCGCACTCCGAGCCTCCGAGTGCGTGAGTGCGGATTGCGTGCGGAGGCGCGGACGCTGTACCGGCCATAGAGTTGGTCGTGGTACCGGGCGTACCTAGCATACATGGGGTACCGGGGGTACGAAGACGTTGGCACGAAGCCGTTGCACGAAGCGTATGAAGTGTGTTGAATTTTCTTTATCTGCGCGCTTTTGTCACGGGGAACTATTAGCGAGTTCGTTTCACGGCACTCGTGTCCACGCGTGCCCACTCGCGGCGTAAAGCGAGTTCGTTTCGGCAGGCACTCCACGAGTGATTGCACTCTCCGGGTTCGTTTCAGCGGCGGCACCCCACGCGTGCCTGCACTCGCTGCACCGAGAAAATCGGGCGTGCGCCAAAATGCAATCCCGTCATGCCTCGCTCCGGCGAGGCCGGCGAGGAGCAGGAGCAGACGACGGGGGTTCGTCTGCTACGATGTGTCGCGGAACCGAAAGGGAAAAGAAGTAGATTTTCTGATAGAAATCGCGTCCCGCGGCCAATGGAATCAAACGCGAGCTTGAATTGTGAGCGTCTGCTATTTTATGAAGGAAGCAATTGACAACCCGTGCTTTATTTGCAGGTTTTAGGTCGCTCTGTTGCCGTACAGACGCTGAAATATACCAGTGTGTCAAGAAATGCTCAGAACAAACGCATCAGCGGCCCGCGACATATTTATCACCATCTGTGTGCGGGTGAAAAATTGCACATTTGTCGACAAAACTCCCCCAGCAGAAACCTCTGACTGCCCAAAAAGCATCAGAGAAAGCTAAACATAGTGACTTTACCCGAGGCTTGGGCGACATCATCATGTTTAACATTTACCTACGTCAGCTAACTTGCCCCGTCGTATTTTGTTCGAGAAAGCTCTCATTCTCGACGCCCTCACCAAGGCTAATATCTGATCCACCTGTAATGACGATCGAAATCGAAAGTCCCACGAAAAGTTTTGCTGGATATTCCAACAGACTTGATTTAATCCGTACCATTTCAGTGGTTCACGCATAATACCATGCTCAAACGGATAAAGCTTCTGCTCGGACAGCATCATCAGTTTTCTTCAATGTAAACGGTTATAAGAATTGAAAGATCGTAACCAGCTGCTTTGTAGACAGCTGGTTGCGGACATTTACGCCGTCTGTAATTATCTCTACGACAGCCGAGTTGCTTGAGGTCATCGCAACTATAAACTACAGGTTGCAGCGACCAACGTTTGTAGATAAACGTTGGTAGCGACTGCACTCTCGCATTCCCACCCATCACTCCGAACAGAAAGGCGCCAGTTTCGGTTTGAGGTCGGTACCTTTTCTACAACATAGATGGCGGCAGCATCAGTCACCTGCACTCGGTGCATTCGGCGAGTTCGTTTGAGTCCAGTTCTCCGTGCAACACTCTGCGAGTGCGATGCATTCTGGGAGAGAACTCGAACGGTGCCAGTGCGTGTGAAACGAACTCGCTATATGAACACAGTGGTTAAGAAGTTCTCAACTTTGTATTGTGAATGACACTGGCGTGTTGGCAGCCTCGACGAGTAACGATGCAAACATTGGTGGTTCTGGTTTCAGAATCAGAATAATTTCAAGCAAATGTTTTTGCTTTAATTAAAAGAAAATTAATTAGCATTGGGTGGTGCACTTCAGATTAAAAAGGTACTCTGCGCCTCGGGGATCGGACACAGGCGATCAATGTGTGTGTGTGTGTGTGTGTGTGTGTGTGTGTGTGTGTGTGTGTGTGTGTGTGTGTGTGTGTGTGTGTGTGTGTGTGTGCGAGCGCGCGCGCGCACGCGCGCGTGCGTGGGTGCGTGAGCGTGTTTGCGTGTATGCGTATGAAATTGGACCCTTTTATTAATCTTTTACTTACCTCAAAACTCAGGGGCATCCCAAACACATCAGCCCCCCCCCCCCCCCCCCCCCCCCCCAAAAAAAAAAATTAGTTTTAGCGATAATTGTTTTTTGTAATTTTTATTGACAAAAGTAAAAATGAAAGCCGTTTACAACTCCCTGTAACGCCGAATTAGAGCGCAGCTCTTGAGGAGGAGTAGGGAGGGGTACTGGGGGGTCAGATGACCTCGGAAGGGGGGGGGTCACGTGACCTCGGGGGGGGGGGGGGTCACGTGACCTCGGAGGGGTCACGTGACGATGACGTCATCAGTGATGATGACGATGACAATGCGGATGACGTCATCGGCATCCGCATCGTCGTCATCACTGATGACGTCATCAGTGACGTCACTGATGACGTCATCGGCATCCGCAGCGTCATCGGCATCATCACAGATGACGTCACTGATGACGTCATCGGCATCCGCATCGGCATCGTCATCGTCACTGATGACGTCACTGGTGACGTCATCGGCATCCGTATCGTCATCGTCATCATCATTGATGACGTCACTGATGACGTCATCGTCACGTGACCTCCCAGGTCACGTGACCTGTGGTCACGTGACCTGTGATCTGGAGGGTCACGTGACCAGGTCACGTGACCCCCAGGGTCCTCCCGAAGGAACCCGAGGGCCTCCCGAGGTCCTCCCGAAGGAACCCGAGGGCCTCCCGAGGTCCTACCCGAAGGAACCCGAGGGCCTCCCGAGGTCCTCCCGAAGGAACCTGAGGGCCTCCCGAGGTCCTCCCGAAAAAACCCGAGGTCCTCCCGAGGTCCTCCCGAAAGAACCCGAAGTCCTCCCGAGGTCCTCCCGAAGGAACCCGAGGTCCTTCGGGAGGACCTCGGGTTCCTTCGGGAAAATTTACCCATAATGCACCGCGCGGTTACGCCGACGGCGACGGCGACGGCGACGCCGACGCCGCTCAAGCCGGAAACGGGCGCCTAAGAGCTGCGCTCTAAAAAGAAAAGAAACTAGAGCAGTGTACAATTTCTGACGTGTATTGTCTTGTGCTTAGATGATAGGGGCAGTGGCATAGGAAAAGGGGGGGGGAATGCAGGAAAATCAGTCATTTCCAGTAAACAATATGATTAAAAAAGGACCCCCCCTCCCTTTCCGGCCCAATCTTCTGAACACTTTCAACACTACTAGATGAGGGAATGCCTGAAAAGTCCCCGGCCATTTGTTACTGTAATTTTTTTTAATAGAATGATTTGCTCTTTTGTAGGTAGACGACGATAGATGTGATGGCTATTAAAAGATGTTTTTGTGTGGTTGTGTGATCGAAGATGTTAAACATGCCGAGGGTGCCAAACACTGTGAGCCTGCGGGTTTTGGGCGGGGCGGCAGCAGAAGTTTGGAACGTCTGTGTGTGTGTGTGTGGGGGGGGGGGAGGAATTGTGTCTTGAAAATTGTTTGCTAGCCGCCCATCGTTCCCACATTACTGCCCCCATCAGCTAAGCACCGCACAATGTTAATGTGCTGACTGTGGCAAAGGCGCGTTATAATAAAAATCTTAAACCAGCTTCCGTTCTTTTGCAAATAATAATATTTTGTTTAACAAAAAGAAGAAAAAAAAAGGATACTGAAGGAAGAATAGGATTGCTTACGTCCTGCTTTCATGCCTTTTTTCAAGTCCCCGAGGCGCGAGTACAGTTCAATCTCTACCCAAATGCACCACTTAACGCTAATCAATTTCGAAAAAAGAAAAGGAAGATGCGATTATGCATTTGCAGTAATGTGTTTGGAGGTGAGCTAGTCGGTGGTGCATAGTAAACATATAATTAAAACAGCGCAAACGAACATAAGGACATGTAGAAGAAGGGACACAAATACAGCGCTGACTCACGTCTTCTTATGTTGATGTGTTTTAAGAAGACGAAAAAGAGAGTAAATCGTGAGTCAGCGCTGTCTGTGTCCCTTCTTTTACTTGTCCTTGTGTTCGTTTGAGCTGTTTTAATTATATGTTTACGATTATGCATTTGTTTAAAATTGAATTAATTCGGAAACACAGGTCTCCCCCCAATTAAACACCGCACAACCACTAATATTTCTATGGAATCGGTGCTGCCAACATGCCAATGTCACACCACAAACATCGTAAGTCACACTATGTTCAAAGTTTCCCGCGTCGAAGTCGCGCCACGCCACACGCTGCCACACGCCAAGTTCTCCGCCGCTCACACTTGGAGTGCGGATAAGAATCCAACGCAATCCGCACTCGGAGTGCGGATAAGAATCCAAAATTATCCGCACTCGGCAGTGCGGATTAGAATCAACCACTATTCGCACTCGGAGTGCGGATAGCAACGTTACTAGAACCACTCAGTTGGGAAACTGCCATAGGAGCCGGCTTGAAAAGTGGCACCGATCCGTCCACGAGAACCGAGCTAAATACGATCGCAGCGCCGCCAGTTTTCCCGCAGCGTCCACTCCGGGAACTGCACGGCCGAGAAGTCAAGAACCCGATCCGGTCGAGCTCGGTGAGGGCCGGCGCCGGCGGTGGTTGGGGCTGCGTGCATATTCGGCGGCGAGACAGCGAGGTCGAGGTGTAGACAGCCCGACATAATCGATAATCGGCAATCCGGCCGCTCAGAGTCCCCAGCTCATCACCTTCATTGGTTTAGTAGCGCGGAAAAGTGCACCGCATAAAGGTGAGTGGATCACAGTTGTGGTGCCGTGAAAGTTTTACAACTGGTTTTGCTGCTGTGAATGGACGTGTCTGTTAAGTGTGTGTTATTGTGACGCAATGCTGTTTCCATCGTTATTTCAAGTACAGTAGTTGAAAAGTTTCGGAACACTTTAGGCAACTCTAAAGTACCCACTCTTTGACGTGGATACCTCAAGAGATTGTAGGATCCCATCAATGTTGGGTGCCATCGAGCGTGTAAGTTTGTTTCTACTAGCGCTGTGGAAATTTAGTGTTTCGAAATATATTGCTGTAAGAGCCGTTCAACACCCGCGCGCAAGTTAAACAAAAATAGCAAAGTGCATGACCACAACCTCCCGCTCATTGAGGCATCGCAGCAGTAGTATCAGGGGAATTAATCGGGGACTTGTTCTCCCTGAATTTGCTTTTGGTCAATACTCGGCGCAGGATGGCAGGCAGCCGTGCGTTCATTTGGCTTTGTTTAATTTCATTCGTCCGACCGTGTACCTATGTGTCGTGCCGCAAATACAGAAGCTGTTTTTTGTTTTGTTTTCATAACTTTCGATTTAATGTGTAAAACGAACAAGAGTGATGAAAATGTGTGATAATAAAGCCTAAATATGTGTGATAATTATGTGGAGAAGTAGCTGGAGTATGTATCTTCATTCTGCATGTAATAAAAGATTTTTCATTGCTCTTTTTCTTTTTATCAAGTTCCTCGGAAGGACAGAACTGCGGCGGGAACCTCCTTTGGGGAGGGAATTCAAAAGTTTGTGCCACGTCATAATAACTGGCTTCATCTGTGTAGTGAGTATGTGGAAAAGTAGGTAAAGTATGTATCTACATTCTGTGCATATTATAATTTTTCATCACTTGTTTTTTGCTTTTTTTTTACAGATTGTGGGGGACGAGGGTGAAAGAGAACGGGGTGGAGGGCACGAGACAAGCGATCGGCTGAGGAGTCACGAGTTCGCGCTGGACACAGCGTACTGCACAAGGCTGGGGCCGTGCAGGAACGACGGAGTCGGTCTGGCCCCTGGCGATCCCCGGAGCGGTCCACCAGCGAGGTTCGGACTAGGACTGGCAAGCCCTGGCCATTGTGGCCTAGGCCATGACGATGCTAGAATGGCTCGGCAGCGAGACTCTGGCTATGATAGCCCAGAAGAGCTAGCCTATGCAGCGCTGGAATGGGAAGCACGATCCGCAGGCCTGGACACGGACGTCTGACTGAGAGCTCTGAACGACAGGCGACAACCAGGGTCGGCGGACCTGGACTGCCGGCTCTCGAGGACGGGCAACCGGGAGGTGAACCCATTCGCTGTCTTCTCATTGCATTGTGCCACTCCTTGGGAGACAAGCTAAGTACAGACCGATCGGGCGGCGATTATCATAGAGCAACCCCACAACATTTCATCTGAAGCTGAAAAACAAAAACAACCCTTTTATGTCAGCCGAAGCCGCAGCGAATGCTTATCGCTCCCAAGCAATGGCCAGTGGCTGGTGCTGCTTAGAAAATATGGTGAAAAAAATGCATCGTTCAAAATGAGCTTATTATTTTTACGAGATAGATAGGGCGCTGACTGGTCTCAATAAGGTATGTATAATGTAGCTTGCCTCAGTTCCCTGCCGCATGACTACAGCAGAGAACGAAACTAACAGGTATAGGCAGGGTTCTCCCCACAGTGGGTGGCAGTGGCTTTGCCACCCACCGCTCCGACTGACCGCCCACCGCTCGATTATGCCACAGGATGACGATGCAATTTTGCCTGCGCACATGGCTGCATAACATCATACTCAGCAGGCCTGCGCACCGGCCACGTTATCGCAACTGCCGCCACTCTTTCAAACAAGGAGAGCGGAGTGGCCGAACACTGCTGGCAGTTGAGGGGGTGTGTTCGGCCGAGGAGAAACACAAAATAAACAGATGCGACGAATGCGCAGCAGTTCTCTCCGCAGGCTTGTAGGTATGTTGTTCAAGTCAATACTAAAGCAGCTTAGTTTCATAATAATTATTCATTCACTCTTCTCACAATACAGAGCAGCAATGTTTTGCACTTAATAAATAAAATGGAACAACACAAAACAAACAGCAAAAATGAATTGACGGTAGGAGAAATCTCAAGCTCTGGTCATGTAGCTGGAGTATGAAATATGAATACATTAGTGAAGATCTTCCCATTTCAATGTACAAAAAAGTGTTAATTGCAACTTAATCGGGGGTTACAAGAGAGCCATGAAAAACATGGTGTAGGTATTTGAAAAGAGCTTAAGGAGGTGTTCACATGACATTCCCTACCCTAGTTATATGTGTTGAAATTTGTCTTGAAAAAGCAGTGAGAGTAAACCGCCGTTCACACATATGTGATCGAGAGAGACCAGACCGGTTTTTGGCCTCTTGCGAAGTCTTAGGACCAGCTCCGCTGCGGCGCATCCGGTCCTAAGACGTCGCTAGAGGCTTAAAAACCGGTCTGGTCTCTCTCGGTTGCATATGTGTGAACTGTGAACGGCGCAGTAAAGGTTCGTGTACGTTGGTGATTGCATTGAACCAGCCAAGTTTGGCAGGCTGATGGTCTGTTGAAGTTCTCAGAGGCGACGAAGACGTTTGCGACTTCTTGTGGCGAACCGATTATTTTACGAGCTATGCACATCTGTACAAAGTAGGAGGAAGTTGGTATACTCCGATCGAACAGGTCTTACAGACGTCCAATCAGTCCAGAATCGACCTCCCTCGCTCCGTCCGAGGTTTCTGAAGGCACTCATCCCTCGCCCTCAGGGAAGTTTTAACCAATGGTTTCAAACTGTTTCGAAATCCGTGGCGTCAACCCTCCGATGGTCAGCTGAGGCCGACCCGGCCGTACATCAAGTTTGCAACGGTCACAGCTGACAGCTCCGCAACATTCGGCACATGCCTGAAAGTTCCGACAGGTGACGCCACACCAGAGCTCTGGCCCGAACTGATCGTCACCAGCGTACCATGTGGGACGCTGGAGCGCCTAAGAGCACGCGCACACATAAAACACGCCCCCTTCACGGACAGAGCAACGTCTTCGCCGCGGGTGCCTGCTCGGGAGGACCGTGGTCACCCGTCGAAAGTAAGAAACAACTGACGGCAGTGCGTCCGCTTCCCCACTTCCCACACTCACGCGCGGCCGTGAAACAGAAACCACCGGTGAGGGGGTCCTCGTGACTCCTTTACAGGCTGCTATTCTAAACTTAGCAACACGATTATTATCTGGCGCAATTGGCAAAAGCATGCTCGTGAACACATCTCCAGACCACGAGTGTGCAGTAGTGCAGCTCTATGTAGGAGGAGGAGGTAAGGGTATACCCTCCGAGCGGTGTCGCCATTGGCGTAACCTCGTGGTTACGCCGCTGAATAGTTATACCTGATAACCTACAGCAGCTTTGCCTTTTTCCTTGCTGTTGCAACCTTCTCTGACGCACTTAATTTTTTGCATGTGTCCTTAACAAAAAAGTGGACTCTGAGTGTAATGTAGGACATCAAGAGCTCTTTGGTAATGCTGTCCTGGTGTTCCTTGCATCCTAATCTAGAGATCTGACAGCCATCAAGGGCATCCAGAACGATCCAGAACGTCTCGCCACAGGGGCTTCCTGCTTCCAAAGTTGAAGCAATCTGCCGCTCGATGCTCTTAAACATCACAAACATTTTGTGGGAAGGATGCTTGAGGCTCCCTTGTTTGTACTCTTTTTGAAGAGTCAGCCATGCCTCAGGGTAATGTGCCTGTGTTGACTGAATGTCTTCGAGGCACAATGTGCATTTTGCATGCTTTGCTAGCGAATACACTATGTACCCACAAAGGTAGTAAATGACGCAGTCTTCCCTTGATGGCACATAGTAATTGTGGTCAGGCGTGCTGGCCAGTTCTGGTTCTGCGGCACTGTCACATATTTGGGCAAGCTTTGTTTCTATTTGCTTTAGAATCTTGTCATGAGCTGACACATAGTCTTTTTTCTTCTCCCTCATAGCTTCCTCCATGGTGGCAAGGACGTACGTTGACTCTCCTGTGACACTCCCATGGATACATGCTTTGATAGGTGTGTAAAGGCTGAGAAGTCGGTAAATATGGCTGAAGCTGATGATGGTAGGGTGGTCTTCATCCCCACCGAAAGAGCGGATCATGCCGAAGAATCGCTGCAAAAGAATCAACTTGGTTACCAACATTTACATTGTATACCACAGTTTCTAATTACCTCCAACGGGTCTTGGTTTAGTTTCCCTGTGAGGACGTACTCTGCCCCGCTGTCCAGAAGTTCAGTGATCAGGTCCCGTGCTGATGCCAGCGTTACACGTAGGGACTCCATGGTCACTTGTGATGCAAACATGCATGTGCCCCTGGACCTGTTGTTTTGCTCAGTGATGTTCACCAGCTCGAGAAACTCTGTGATTGTCTGCGATGAGTAAGAACAGGGCACATAAACAGGATATTTCAGCTAACCTGTAGTAAGAATAGGGAAAAACGAGTGGGTGCATTCTATGTGTGCCAAACCAACGCAGTATTGTTCATGGTCCTATTGAGCAAGTCGAGATGTATTTTGCGATGTGCCTAACTGGCTCATTAACACAAATTTATCAGCTTACTTCTTAAATATTTGTGCACAAACCCTCCAATGCAAAGGGTTGTAGAATGTGTTGAGAAACGTCTCATTGTGTCATTTCCGTCAAGATAGCCTCCATGTGTCTAATTTTTTTCAACCTTTAAAGAATGCAAATGAGATTTTTAAAAATTCCATGTGACTAAGGACATTAACGTGGCAGTTTGCCAGCGGGTAGTCATGTGGTATTTGTCTTAAATCTCACTCTCTCTCTTTACAGTTAGAAAAAATTTGACGCATGAAGGTTACCTTGATGGAAATGACACAATGGGTTATTTCTTGACATACTCTGCAACTTTGTATTGAAAGGTTGGTGCGCAAAGTAATATCTAAAAAGATGGCTAAATTATCTGCATTAATTAATCAGTTTGGCACATTGCAAGATATATCTCGACTTGCTCGATAAGACTGTGAACAATACTGTGTTTGTTCAACACACATAGCATGCACCAGCTTTTTCAAGTCTTTACACAAATTAGGTGAAATATCTGGTATTTAATAACAAATACTGCTTGTATTCCACACCAGTTAATTCTAGCTGATCATGGCTACATTCTAGATGTTATATCTTTTGCAAGCAGACCACTTTTAAAGAACCAGCTTACCGTTATCTCCTCTGAGCCTTCCTTTACACCACGCGCAGGAAGTTTAGCATTCAGGGCATCGAAGAGGTCGTTCACAAGGGTAGTGAAGTGTGTTGTTCCAGCACAGTCCTCAAGGCCGGGGTATTTCAGACGAGAGTGCATGCTCAGGCCTAGAGCAGTGGTCCGACTGAAGAGCTGAGCACAAGATAAGAATCAGATGAAACTTCAATGAATCCTGTACATGACCGTTTGCTTGTTACTGCATGAACTTAGGTTGCTTTTTTGGAGTGAGTGCAGAGCCTAATTTTTATGGCTAACTCCTGCCCTGATATGATGTAACTGACAGGTGTGACTGACATAGAGACTAAAGTACGATGCCCTGCTCATTGCAAGGAGCATGCAGCATTATGTGCCTGCCCCTGTACTTTCCACTGCAGTGCCAAAATGCATACCCAAAAGCACGCTTTGTGCCGCAAGTTTATTTTTCTTTTTCAATACTGAAACTAATAGCTCAGGCTCGGCTGCACTGCCAGATCCTTGCCATCGGCTTGAGAGAATTCTTGAAACTTTAGAATATTGTTTAGAATACTGCAATATTCTATTTTATTTTTGTATAAAATACTGATGATACTCCGGTGTTCAGTAATACATCTCATTGCTTGTATATTTGGGCGTGTTACCTAGCTTCTTTGAGTGAGCTTCTCATCGCACACTGCGGATAGACGACACCCACGATCTGAACATTACGATTTTGCATGCCTCGCTTTGCCACGTTGCAGCTATGTGCTAAGGAAAAAAGCTTGCCCTCCATATTGCTATGGTGCACACGCACATATCAAGTAATGAAAAATTAAAAGGGGGATCGGTGGCCGAGTGGGCTAGCGCACACCAGCTCGGAGCACGTGGAGCGAAAGCTCGCGCTGCAGAACCTAGGATCCTGAGCTCAATCCCCACCCCTGCCCGTTTCGATCTGGATGAGCATCGTACCGGCGTGCGGTCGTGTACCACTACTGCGTGGTGCACGTTAAAGATCCCAGGCTGGCGGTTGTACTGCACTGGCTAAATTGCTCATCTACAGCTGGGAGACTCGTCGCCCGTTGAGGCAGACCAAGCTTTCGGCTGTATAAACATACACACAACCCAATTCTCTTTTGAAAAATTAAAAAAAGTCTGAAGAATATTGGTAAACTGGCCTTGCAGTTAAATTTTCCAAATGAAATCACGACCAGTCCATATTGACTATGATATCCAGACAAGTTGTGGGTATCCTTGTTCGTGATTCTGTTTGTCAAATTGAAGATTCAAGGAAGTTGGTATAACAACATGGTCTTTAAATAACATTGATGAGCTGTACCTGGGCAGCACCATAGCCTTCATTTTGTTTCGTCAATACTATGTGTGGTTCTCACCTCTACATAAGCTTTGAACTGTTTGAAGTTGTGTGGTCGATAAAGCTTACATTAAAACTAAACAAGCTTTAGCAGTGCATGTATAAAGGTATTTTGAGTAACCTTGACGAGTTCAGCTAGACTTTGAAAGAAGGTATATATCTAATACCCACTTGCTCATTTTGCATAATCACAAGACTGTGTAAGTGCCATTGACATTCATAATTAAATGTAAAGCTTTCTTATTTTAACAGAATTAGGAACTGTAGTTAGTTCCATTGCAACCTTCAGAACTTGAATGATGTGATTGATTTTGAATTTATACTTTTGATGACGATGTGATTACGATGCTTAGCTAATAACAATTTGATTATTTTTGTATAATTTTTTTATGATCACGCTGGTCCTGCACACTGTTGACTACTGTAAAAGGGGGCTAATGGCCTCGTCAGAAGACTTTGTGAAATAAAGATGTATTCTAGCAAAAGATTCAATTTTGTACTGAAAATAATTCCAGTGTAATACTGTTTAGTTTGACTTTAATTCCATATCTAAACTAACCAATCACGGATGTTCATGCTCTGTCTTTGACCAATTAGCATGTGTTTCAGAAGCAACTGCTGCAAAGGAGCTTGTGTGTTTTTCATCACAATAAACGCCAATAGCATCAGAGTACCGTAAAATACCGGGCAAGCGCCCACTCAAAATTTTGAGATAATCACGAAAAAATGGGGGATGGGCGCTTGTCCGGTCATCAATTCTACATATAAATGTACTGTGCATATTTTCTCAGATCTTACGAATTTGGGCATGGGCGCTTAATGTGGCATGAGTGGATGCACGGTATTGTACGGTAGTGAGAACGCCAAGGAGGAACTTCATGGTGAACAGTTGCCCCGCTTCCAGTGCTAGTTTCCTACATTCAGCAAGACTTCGGCGTCTTGTGTGCCTGGCGCTTGCATGCACTACCAAGACATGCCAGAAGGCACCGCGTGCACGCTGGAGGCTGGACATTTGACAGAGATGCCCTGCCCTTCTCTCCTTGTCAGTGACTATAGCAGTGATGTGATTGCTGCGCCAAGATACTTACCCTGCTACATTTTGCCAAATTCTGAGGAATTCGTGCCAACATTGTGCCAAACTTTAATTTCAACTGAATACTTGGGCCTCGCAACTTGGCCGGATTGTTATGATAGTATTGTGCAAGTTTTCAGAACTTTAGGTTATTGCATCAAATAACATACTATTCTATCTGATTTTGCATGAAACACTAACAATACTCGGAAGTTCTGCAATATTTCTCATGTTCGTGTTCGGTTCTGGCGGGTTAGTTAGTTTCGTTAAAGGGTAACTGCAAAGAAAAAAAAGTGTATTTTTAAACAGCCTAATTAGGACAAGCATGTCACAAAACAATTTTTCCGCCAAAAACAAAATTTTTTACAGCAATATTTATTGCGCAGGAGTGATTTTAGTTTGCGGCTATTTCACCCGTTTTGAATCGCGCGCCACAAAGTTGCTATTATACGTCACAAAGTTGCTGCTATACGTCACGGAGTGACGTATACCAGCCACTCCGCGGGCGTCGAAAGAGCGGGAGTTTCAAATGCGGAGGAATTGGGACTCCGACTAAATTACGTCCTGTGGCGTAAATATTGCTAGAAAAAATTTGTTTTTTCGCGGAAGATTTGTTTTGTGACATGCTTGTCCCAATTAGGCTGTTTAAAAAAACACTTTTTTTTCTTTGCAGTAAGTGCTCTTCTCACCGAACAATGGTGTATGCGGCGAAGCGACAACCACGGAGTAGAAATCACAATTTTGCATGTCTTGCTTCACCGCATCGCACCTGCGTGCTAAGGGGAAAGCATTCCTCTAAAGCGAGACGTCACCATTTTTTTATTAAAACTTGACCTTGTATAGAGAATTGCAAGCATGGCGTCCGACTGACACCCCTTGTGTGTAAGCATGTGCAGCATGCATGTGAACATAGTTTTGGCAAGCTTTCAATGGCACATAACTGTGATATCCTAGCAATATCTTTTTCCAATTCTAGATTTAGCAAGGATACTTTGGTGTTACAAAAAGATTTTTATAAACTCTTCTTTAAGTTTGTGTTTTATGTCAACGTTCTTGTTTAGTTGTCACATTTATAAAGGTGTGAGTAAATTATAACTAAATTAGCAGAAGTAGCGGATGCAAGCTTGGGAAGAACCTCAACGAGTTTGGTGGAATTGTTTTTAAGAAGGCATATTGTTCACAAGCCAATTTTCGCTATTAAGTTCTAGATATAAAATGTAATCAACTATTCATTATCAAATGACGAGCTCTTGTTTCTATGATTCAAGAATTGCAGTTTTATTACAACCTCTGGAGCATTAAGGAAACAAATTTAGGTACTGAAAATGATTGTATTCTAGCATTATTTCACTGGAATTTCGTACCTAAAATAACCATTCACTGCGGTTTGTGCTGTCCTTCGTTAGTCGTATTGTTACCGTGTCTGGTGCTTGTACATGCAACTAAACGGCTAGTTTTGTGTTTGAGGGAATCGATCATGCTGTGCAATCAATGGTAACAAACGGTTGCACATAAGTGAGAACGCAAAGTAGACACTGCCAAGTTGAACAGGTCACCGTATGAATTTTAATGTAATATTTGCAGTGTTATATATGAAAACAAAGTGTGCTCCAAACATTCTTTTTGCTGCTCCAAAATGACTCGGACCAATCACATCACTGCTATAGCAGTTAAGTGCTTTGATGCTAAACAAAGAAGGCATTGACCTTCAGCTACACAGGCTGCCATATACATCTTAACATCTTATTTACATTAAATATGATGAGAATTAAGTACATGCTTGTGCTCCAAAAGTTACTTTTACTAAACTAAATTGGAGTTTCTAGCTGCTCCACAGGGTGCTCTAAAATGGCTCGGACCAATCACATCACCATATCTTGTATTGGAGCCGCTATCCAACACAATTACCTGAACTGCCAGCCTGACATTCATTTTTCTTAAGTTGTCGGGGTCCACGTGCTCCTTGGTAAGCTTGGGCACGGCTCGTACTTGATGCCCGCCGTCTGCCTCGTAAAGGAGCTTGTAGTGCTTGAAGTCGATTTTGTGCTCTCCGATCTGCATATTTCACAATATGGTAAATCATCTTTCACTAACGCAGCTAGGTGCAGGTGGGAAAAGCGTGGAGGTTATAAAACCTTGCTCACCATGCCATACCGATGACGGTGAAGGTGATTTCGAATGCACTTTATAAGGTGGGGAGTGTCGCAGAGAAAGTACAAGGTGAGGTGATGGTTGCATGGATGAGGCACTTTGTGACGTGGACAGTCTAGTTTTCCAGATATCCCAAACTTCGACCACATTGCCTTGTTTGTTGTGGCGCCATCACTGATCACGGCTACAACCACGGCATTCTGTTTTCCAAGTTCCAGGATGGCCTGCAAAACAAGTTGTGCAAGCACTGTTCCAGGTGCGGCATTCCGTGTTGCAAAGCTTGCAATGGGCTGAACCCAGTTGTGAAACAGTGGAACAAACATGAGTACTAGTGCATGGTCTGCAGCACCGCCTTGTTCGCTCGATCCGTCCCCGTAGTCTATGAAACCGTCCAGTTTGTAGGTGTGACAGTTTAAAGAAACTGCCTTCCGAACCTTCATTTCGTCCAGGATTAAGGTTCCATAACGCATCAATCCTTTTTCATCAGCAAATTGAGCCCCTATGCTCGTAAGCGCTACTTGGTTGAACCCAAATTCACATGGAGCTCCCTTGATGAGTTGCTGGAGTCGTTTGGCAGATGGAAGTGGGAGGAGGTTCATCTGTGTTATATGCTTGTACGTGTTGGGACTCGAGATCTTCAGGAGCAGGCATGTCATGATCCACTCTGTGTCGTATCGCCTTCCTCTGGCGGATTTCTTGATCGTGTCCAGCGCAGTTCGGAAAGCCAGCTGCTGCGAATGTGGAAGGTGTTTCATGGCATCATCAATTTTTTCTTGCGGCATTGACGATACCTGACGTTGGAGGTTTTGAACCTCCTTTTTCAGTTTCTCGCGAACTGCAGTCGCCCTGATAACCTTTTTTCTCAGGGATTTCACAGCTGAGCGAGACTGCCTTTCTACCTGTGTGTTTGGCTGGGCAGGCTTTCTTTTTTCTCGTTGGCGAAGCAGCTTTTGAAGCTTTGTGCATTCTTCACACTGCTGGTTTTCGGAGAGAACCATGCAGTTCTTTCGGTACCAGACATCGCCTTGTTTCACTGCTGTTGCTGAAGTTTTGATGTTTGGGCATTGTGATGCATGGCAACCTTTGCAAATCTTGAGGGTGTTCACATACCTCAGGAATGACCTCACTTCGTTCATATTCCTCAACATGAGTGCAGGCTGTTCACTTCTGGTTCCGAAACTACTGTAGGTAGCTTCAGGAACAAGTCTTCCCTCTGAACTTACGGTTAATGTCAAGTCCTCTTTGAGCACCACGGCTCTCTCAACAACAACAGATTCATCACTTTCCTTTGCTAGCTTGGCAAAAATGATGTGTTGCTCTACAGTTGTGTCAACCAACCAGTTGTCAAGCAGTTTACTTCCTTCAATTTGGCTCAGCAGCAGGTGAAAGGTAGCAGAGTTGTCATTCCCACCTTCTTCGGTCTCTGATGTTTGGAATTCCGATGCCTGCAGGGAAGGATGCTCTGCTTGGGAACAGGAAGATGTCCCAAGGGTTTCTTCTGTCTTTTCTGCGAACGGATGCTCTGCTTGGGAACTGGAAGATGTCCCAGGGGTCTCATCTGTCCTCTTTGCGAACGCTTTTCCTCCCTTCGCGGCACTTTGCGCCGCCCGTTTGGAAAAAGGACCACTCAAAGCAAGGCAGGGTATTGCATTCTTCTGCAAAAGCCACTTGCCTCTTGGTATAAACACTGTCTGACCTCCAATCTGGTGCTCGTACAGCTTGCTAATCTGGCTGCTGTCGAAGTGTAGATCGCATACGCTGCTTTTCTCCGTCAGGTGGAAGTTGTCTCGGCCTAGTGCATTTTCCCAGGATTGAAGATGCTCTCGTGGCGGCCTGAAGAAATGCCGCCCTCCCTTTGGTTGTGAAGCATACCCGCTGCTGCATCCGGGCGCACAGCACACCGGCATACCGACTTTTAAACTCCCACAAGAAGGTACGAAGCGAGCGCAAAACTTTTAACTGAAAAACCAGCGCGTAAAAGACCACGGTGATATCGTCTGCTATTTGCTGCGTTAGGCGCGCACGCTCAAATTTGTAGCGAATTGCTCGCACCGCCATCTCGCCGTAGCTATATAAAGCAACTTTCATGTTTTGACTCGCTGCTGAAGGGCGGCGCTGTAATCGCATTTAGCTCGGTCTCGGTGGACGCGAGCGGTCCACGTTTGGAGAGCGAGTTTCCCAACTGAGAGTTCTAGTAACGTTGGCGGATAGGGACAGCGTTTATCTTATGGCCTTCGATGTCCCGAAACGGCGCGAGCGCGAGCGCTTCGGGATCTCAGGAGGCTTCCCATGGCCTCCGAGATCCCGAAGCGCGCGCGCGAAGCTTCTCCGGCCGTCCCATTCGTCTCGCACCCCAGCAGAAGAGTGTAATTGCGCTACCTCCGTCGCTCGCCGCGAGGCGGCGCTGTCTGCCCAGTCATAACAGAGGGGCGCGCCGTCAGCTTCGCAGGTAGAGATCTGTACCGGTACGGGCCAGATCGCGGGCCATGGACCGGCCCGGCACTCGGGCCGGGCTCGGGTTTCACGTCAACATTCATGAAGGGCCCGGGCCGGGTACGGACCTTGCATTCAAGTTTACAAGGGGTGCTAAAGCGGGCCAAACCGGCCATTACTGTTTTCTTTTAGCAGCTTGTTTTCTTGGAATTGTGTTCGGGGGTTGCGAGAGGAACCACAGTGGGGGATAAACAGATGCTCAAGGATGTGTGTGTGTGGGTATACGTTTTTGTATGGTTCGGTGTGTGCAGCGAATGCTCTTCCAGAAGACAAGCGGCGCGGCGTTCCTTTTCGACCCCGGCGGCGCCGCCGCCATCATACAATCGGTTCTCACCACAAACACGCACATACACGCGCCTATACAAAACCATCTGTACGCACGAGTGCTTGCATCCCCAATAGGGGCGAAGAGGTTCCCCTGAGGGGTACTTTTCTTTAACAATTTCTCGCAGACCACCGCAAAAGACGACGACATGCTGTTTTTTTCTTTTTTTCTTGTTTTTTTTTACGGTTGTGCGCAGCGAAAGTGGCTAATTTAGAACTTTTCTCTTCTTTTGCACAGACCCGTCGCGATGTTTCCCTTCCTTTCCAACTTTGCCACGTGGTTTTGTTTACTTCTGGTTGTCATTTTTTTCCCGTCCTTTCCGCGCGTGTTTGGTCGCAGAAAAGAAAGATCGGGTGATTTTTCTTAACAAGCTGCCTAGGCCTGCAGATTGGTCGAACCAAAAATAGCAGCAAAACAAAATGCTTACAGTATTCACTATTGGGTATCGTAATCAACTTATATGTAGCAGTTGCAAGCGAGCAGCCATACCGCGCAATTTGTAAGCTATTCATACTGGGCTAAAATAAAGCGCAGCTGGCCCGTGAAAATTAGCTTGGGTCGGGCCGGGCCGGCTGTCGGAAATGGACAGCCGATAAACCAGAGTTCTTTTTCTTGAGATCCCATTGTTTGTTCCCATATGAATTAAGTTACATCACAAAGTGCATTACGGGATATGAGTGGTCTGTGCTACATGTGCCAAAAACTAGACGTGTACAAGATAATGGCCAACCTTTTCAATCAGTACCTATTATTACCACGAAGCTTATAAAAAAAATGGCGATCGAATCATTGCGAGGTGGTTGTACCTCATCGCCATAAGTTTTCCCCAAACCCGGGGTCACGCTGCTTGTACAGTACATCATACAAAAGACAGTCTGCAAACAGATTCAAACTCGAGTCACCACGAGATCTGAGCTTCGAATGCCGCAAGGCATCGAGTTCAAGGAGACACTTGGCACGCGGCATTTGAACCACGGATATCGTGGTGACTGATATCTGCAGACTGTCTTGTGTATAATGTTTAAGCAGTGTGACCCCAGCTCAAAGGTACTTCTAGTAGAAGCAAACACCGCAATACGACCCGCAAAAATTGCGTAATAAATATTAAAAATATTAAAAGAAGGACAACACAGACTTCACTATATAGTATCAAACCTCGTGAGGCTCAAAAAGCTACGACAAACAACGTGCGAAGGTTAAGAAAATATATATATATATATATATATATTGCATCATGATTATTTTCATTTAGGGAAATACAACTCTTTTTATGTACGGAGCTTTTTTTTATACGTGCTGCAGATTGCAATCAAATATATATATCAAAAGGCGCGCTTGTAGCGCTAGCCGCAACATGTCCAGATGAATATCTCAAATTAAATAATTAAATAAGCATCACAAATTTTCTATCGACGTCCCCAGAGCAGCTGTTCACCGTTCTACCACAATAAACACAAATTTGTAAGTATGAGTTGCAGTAACTCGACGTAACAAGACTTTTTCTTGAACTCTTCTGCCTCGCGCCATGCTGTCGATGACTGGGCTGGGAGCGCCTCCCCGCGGAGACACGCCGCCTCCTTCTCTTTTTCCGATTACGCCCTCTCCGAACGAATGGGACGGCCGGAGAAGCGTTCGCGCCGTTCGCGCGCTTCGGGATCTCGGAGGCCATGGGCTTCCGAAACAGTTTCCTGTCAGTCCCAAGAGATGGCGCCACTGTGCTGTTTTTCGAGTTGAAAATTGTTCCGTCGCGCGAGCGACCGGTCTGCGTTCACATTTAAATGGTAACTTATTTTTACGTTGGGAATTAGTTCATCGAACGACGTTTAATCGACCGATCGTTTCATCGACAAGTCAGAATAGTTTTTTTTTCTGTGACAAACTGGATCAGACTGTCGACGCGAAGCGGCGTGTACGAGTGGGTCAGGGAGGTTAACATTTTTGTAACGAGCCGCCGCGGACCGTCGCCGCCAAGCGGCGTAAACGGAGGGGAGGAGGGGTTATAGTGATTGGCCGAACTTTTGCCGAGTCGAAAGTTCGGCGCCGAATCTTGAGATTCAGCAAAGCCGAACTTTTGCCGAACTTTTCTAAAGATTCGGCAAAAATACATTGTTACCAGACTTGCGTTGATATTTTGTGTTTTCTGACGAAAAAAGGTTTTATGTTGTATTTTTCTTAACATAAATGCAACATGTAATGCCTATTGGCACAGTTATTATTAAATAAGGTGATATTCTAAAAGATAATTGTATCGGTGTTGTTTTTGTGTGATTACTGGCAATATCAGTGACTTCTTGCAGAAGTGGCGTCACAACGAGGTTGGGTAGTAGCAACGTTGGGTAGCAGCGAACGCAGTCACGAATCACGCTACGAGAGTTTCGGTTTTTAAGCCTCATCAGCGCAAGCCTTCAAGTGTGTGTGGTGTAAATACAAAGGCAATAACACTGCGTTTTTACTTTCTCTGGGAGTCACCGTTTCGTACGCGAAAATGAATGCAACGGTTACTGAGCCTTCAACAGAAAAGATAACAATATTATTGTCAATATGCATGTTTTTCGATGAGTCATTTGGCGTCAGCTTTGCATGAAAGTGTGCGACCCATATTCTCAACGTCTCGTTTTTAACCTTTAAAATGCCGGTTTCTGGTGTTAGGATTAGATGGGAACTGTTAGGAATGTCGGATAGGCGACATCGAGCACAATAGTTGTGTGTTTAGTTTTATGTAGATACATGAAACCCGCGAAATAAAGCTAATTAAAAAGCAATATTATTTTGTTTTGGCACAAACTTCTTGTGAGCTGAAAACAGGATTGTTATAATTGCAGGATGCTTTAAAGTAATTGTAGTAGGGATGCCGCGAACTTTTTCGAACCGAAGTTTCGATGATCGAATCAAGCGGTTCGAAAGGTTCGAAAAGATTTCGAATTTTTGAATTTTCGAATTTCCTGTATCGTAAAATTCGACGAAAGTCGAATTTTCGAACTTGTTAAACTAAGAAGTTCGACGCTTTTCGAACCGTCGAACTTATTACGCTAACAAAATTCGATCCCTTTCGAACTTTCGAACTTATTACGCTGCGAAATTCGATGCTTGTCGAACTTTCGAACTTGACAGACCAAAAAATTCGATGATTTCCGAACTTTCGAATTTCTTGCACTAAAAAGTTCGAAGCTTTTCGAACTTTCGACCTTCCTACGCCAAGGAATTCGAGAATTTTCGAACTTTCGAACTTATTTATCGAGAGAAATCGAAAAGTTTCGAACTATCGAATCCTGAAAATTCAAAAGTTCGACGGACTTTGAACTTTTAGGGTAAAAGTTCGACGTTCGTCGAACTTCAAGACCGGCGGACGGTTTCATTTGAATTCAAGTAGTGAGGGACATTCGTATTTTTTCTCTCAAATTTTTACATGCGGTGCTGCGTTCCTTACGAAAGACAATGCCGTTTATTACAATGTTCTGGCACGCTCAGTTTTAAAGAAATAAATTCCCGAAGGGGCGACGGAGGACGACGGGTTTTTGACGCTTGTCGTTTGTGCGATATTTGAAGCGGGCTAAAGCCAAAGCTATTTACGGTTGCGATGTTAAACTTTTTAAGAATGATTTAGGTATAGCTTAGGTAAGTGTCGTCTTAAGATGTGATTATTGTTACTCAAGATGAGTTTCGAAGAAATGTAAAACATTTATCTACGGGCAATTATGCTCTAAACTTGGTATTTTGTTTTTCGTCTAAGTTGCTTGAGGTATCGCATTTATATTAACACCACAGACAGTACATATAATTGCCATCTGTAGAATAAAAATAATGTATTTATTGTTTTTACACCTTGAGGAATAAATTAAGTCAGGTGAAGATTTCTCATATTAATCAAATTCAACACGTCATTACTTTTTTTTTTTTGCTTTACGTTTTTGGGAAGTGTTTCTTTTAGCCTGTACACATTTGAGTAGGAGAAACTTGTTTCGAAGTTCTGAGCCTCTGAATATGCAAGAATACAACACTTCCGGTGGGATCTTTATAGTTTCTTTCTTTTTGTTTCTCCAGCTTTTTATCCCCGCATTTATTGTTATGTTTATCTTTCTTTTACCAATGGCACAGTTATTGAGGTCGAAAAGACACAGCTTTGAACTTCGGCACCTCTATAGCATTTGACAAGTAGTGCCTTCTGACGACGAGTTTCCGACAATGACCACCTACGGCGTCTACGCGATCTTTTATGCAGTGAAGAGCGACAGTACACTCTAAAACCGGTCTCTCGTAAAAAACACTGTCCCTCTGATTTTAGAGGGGACAACGATGCTTTCAGGGGGAAAGTTCTTTTTAAGAGGGAAATGGAAAAATAAAATAGCAACATCCAGAGGGACACCAACATATTAAGAGAGACCAAGGAATCCGTTTCCTTCGTCCCTCTGAGTAGGAAAGACCGACAGAAAAATGCATGCTTGTCTTTTTATATTAAGAGGGGACTCGTCCCTCTTAACTGGACCAATGTAGTTCGGTCAAGAGGAGAGGTGCCGGCGCACGAATCGACGGCAAAGAGTTCAGACGGTGCTAAGGTTTGGCGCCAATTCACGGAGCTGGAAACGGTCGTGGCCGGAGAGTCGCAAGCGTCATGATGCTCGTTTGACTTCCCTCGGGTGAGTAATCCTGTTATATTGACGCTTTGTTTTGAGTACATTGCGGGTGGGAATAACGAGCCATCAATATTTTCACGCTGGCTGTGAAATGCACGAGCTTTGCATGTAGAGTGAGAGTTTTCAGCTTGACTGCAGCAGTCCGCGGTCGCTTCCTGGACCTGCTCGTTCAGCTAGGACAAAGCGTCGCCCGTCGTTGGCCCTGCCGTGAGCCGCATGGCTGTCTTTCGCACAAAACACTTGTAGCGGTATTGTTCGGGCTAGGGTGTCCAAATGTGTATCCGTCTGTCTTAGGCTGGTGATATCAGACCATTTTGTGTCCGACGCTTTTGTCTACTTTTTAATTTCGAACGCGCGTTCGATCTTCTCCCAGCTCGAGCTGCAAGTTTTGGGACTGCTACCCCGCCATTTTATTACCGGCAATTTCTTTGTACTTTATCCGTGAGTGTGCACTGTCGGCATCGGGTACTACAAAGGATGGAATCAACCTCCCTAAAGCAAAGTGCAGATAAAGGTACCCTAGCTCGTCGGGCAGTCAGTGTTCGTAACCGTATATGGTAGACATCGTTAGCGTTGCAGAGGGTATCAAGTATCAACTTTTGCTTCAAGTGGGAGGCGAGCAAAAAGCCATAGTGTGTGTGTGTGTGTGTAGGGGGGGGAGGAAGCATCTAATTTAAACAAAAAACAAAAAAAGTTCTTTCGCGCGTTCGCGTTGCGTTGCAATGAGCGTCTAGTCCAGTACGACGCGACCGTCTGCGGAAAGAGGGGAAGGGGGCAGCGGTGGCCCGGGAGTGCATGTTTCTTGTTTGTTTGTTTTTTTCCCTGGCGTGTTTTTTTGTTCGTTATATTTTGACGGCCGCGCCGGCAAAACTACCGGTCTCTTTTTTTTTTTTCGGCGCCGACTATGCTTTTGTTTTTGGAGATTTTATGCATGTTGTTTGTTTTCGGCTTTGTTTTCTGTGGCTGGTTGAATTTCTTTTTTCTGTGTCGCAAACGTGCGAAAAATATAAACGGAAGATTGCTTTTTTTTCTTTTTTCTTTGTATTCCCAAGCGCTTTAGGGCTAGGTTGACAACGGCCGTTAAATGACCGTTACAAATCTTGTTTTCAGAGCGGGGCAATGACTACGAACGTTGACATGAGGGGAATAAGTCGGGGGTTCTGCACGGAATGCTCGTGTAAAGAGTTCTACCGGGACCCTGTGCACTGTGGAACGCACCACCCGGAGTGGTGTGCTTACTGCGGCCACCCGCCCACCGCTCACAACGAACTCGGTGAGTATGAACTTTTGTATTCTGGTATGTAGGTAGGCTCTATTCACGTTCTGTTGCCATAAACGTTGTTTCTGAAAAAAAAAAAAAGAATAAATGAATGAATTGCTGTAGTTGATTATGTTGCTTTCTAAAAAGAATGCATCAGATCTCTTTTGCAGCTTCAAGCCGCAAATAAAATTCATGCTTTCCAAGGCACGTGGGTCTTATATTGTTCCGCTACTACTAAGTGTGTTCTCGCTTTGTCTTGGTAATACAAAAACGACTTTCGTAAAATACTTAAAATAGCAGTCAATTCTCGTGTCAAATATCAACAGTCGCAGAAGTTACGTCATGAGCTAATGTCACTTGCTATTTCATCGTATAAACTAAAGCGTAATGTGTCCGGGCTAGTGCTAGAATTTTGTTTAAAAATGTATTGCTTGTTTCCCAAAGGAATTACAGCGTTTTTTACGTTTTTGAAATGAAAAGAAAATATGCACATATCGAACGCTATCTCTGCATAACGTAGCGCAAGCAGCCCTAACCACAGGTCAAGATTTCACAACGAACTGTTACCATATTGGCATATTCAAA